>CAUYLG010050001.1:0-91006 GCA_963573385.1 Cacajao melanocephalus | reverse complement strand
TGTTTTTTTTTTGTTTTTACTGGGTTGTTTTTTTTTTTTTTTTTCATTTTTTTTGCATTTTAAATAATTTTTTTTTTAATTTTTTTTTTTTTTTTAAAAAAAAAAAAAAAAAAAAAAAAAAAAAAAAAGCTAGTTAACTGGTGGAAAATTGTGGAAAAGTCTATTTTTATTCAGGATAGGAATGGGATGGTCTTTAACTGTTACACATTTCAGGTTACCCCACTCGGAACTCCCTATGAAACAAAAATCGAGAAGCGGATACTAACTATAACCCTTCCACTCCCAGGTTCTCATCCTTTCCACTGCATGGAGATACCCAGACACTACTAAGCCTTCACTCAGGATGGTAGTGTGGACCAATACTGTAGCAACACGGTTTATCCAAAGGGCCAAAAATAAATAGAACATTTTACACATTCAGAAATTACTCATATGCACGGGAAGAGTGCTCTGAAATTACTTTAAATCAAAGCTGCTCTGAAGCAGATCAAGAATCTTGCTTGAAATTGAATTCACATATCTGAGAAGCAAATGTCCTTGTTCAGCACATTCAAGCAGTTCCTTGGTTTAGCTCAGCACATACCCCAGTAGAATCTTGTTTCACTGTATCACCAAAACCTTGCAGTCACCTAAGACAATGACATCCTCTAAGAACACCTCTTCTCTCACAAGAAATAACAGGACAAATTGAGAATAAAAACAGCAGGCAATTAAGGGCCATCTCACAGATGAGCTATGTGATAAAACAGAAGTAAAATGTTAATTGTAGATCTAGGTGCTGAGTGTAAGAATTATTCACTGGTAACTACTGTAACTTTTTTGCATGTTTGAAAATTTTCATAATAAAAGGTCAGAAGCATCACAATAAATTCAACCATAGGCACCAAAGTGAGTCACATTTCTCATTCAGTATTTCATGAAGAGTCAGATACTCTCCAGGCCATTTGTTAGAACTCCCTATATAAACACCATTCTTCATTCTCAAGATCTTACTTGTGTTGTTTCCCCACCGGACTCTTCCCAAATGAAAACTAGGTCTAGTTCAAGTTCTAACACCTTCTATTAAAAAAAAAAACAAAACAAAAACCAAAAAAAACACTTCTGTTTAAGTGCCATTGCACTTCTCTGTGTTGTATTATCTAAAATAAGATCTCAAATTATTTAGAAAAAATTTTTAGGTGCTACACTAGTTAGACTGGTTGTTTTTAATTATAAGAAATACTTTTTAGGCTGGGCGTGGTAGCTTATGCCTATAATTCCAGCACTTTGGGAGGCTGAGGTGGGTGGATAACTTGAGGTCACGAGTTTGAGACCAGCCTGGCCAACATGGTGAAACCCCATTGCTACAAAAAAACAAACAAAAACCCCCACAAAAATTAGCTGGGCAAGCTGGGTGTGGTGAGTCATACCTGTTCACCCTGCACTTTGGGAGGCTGAGGTGGGTG
This sequence comes from Cacajao melanocephalus, assembly GCA_963573385.1. Lineage (NCBI taxonomy): Eukaryota > Metazoa > Chordata > Mammalia > Primates > Pitheciidae > Cacajao > Cacajao melanocephalus. The sequence continues at coordinate 89,561 of CAUYLG010050001.1, read as the reverse complement.
GATAACCTGACGTCAGGAGTTCGAGACCAGCCTGGCTAATATGGTGAAACCCCATCTCTAATAAAAATACAAAAAAATCAGCCAGGCGTGGTGGCGCACACCTGTAGTCCCAGCTACTCAGGAGGCTGAGGCAGGGGAATTGCTTGAACCTGGGAGGCAGAGGTTGCGGTGAGCTGAGATTGTACTACTGCACTCCAGCCTGGTGACAGAAATTAGTTGGGCATAGTGGCACATGTCTGTAGTCCCAGCTGCCTGGAAGGCTAAGGCAGGAGAGGAGGAGGTTGCAGTAAGCCAAGATTAGGATATTGCACTCCAGCCTGGGCAACAGAGTGAGATCCTGTTTCAAAACAAAAACAAATATTAGCCAGGCATGGTGGCAAGTGCCTGCAATCTCAGCTACTCAGGAGGCTGAAGCAGAAGAATCACTTGAACCTGGGAGGTGGAGGCTGCAGGTGGCTCAAATTGTGCCCTGCGCGCCAGCCTGGGCAACAAAGCAAGACTCTGGAAAAAAAAAAAAAACTTTAAAATAAAAGCTGTCTTTTAGACATGTATTAAGGTATTATACATGAAGGGATATGACAGCCAGAAAATGCTTTAAAATAACTCACGGGGTTCGGTACAAATGAAGGAAGACTGATCATAACTGCGAGAGCTAGGCCCAGAGTACATGGCCTAGTTGTTCTATTTCTGCATTGTTAGAAAACAAAACAAAAATATAACCCTGGGAAGAAATTATGTAGTCAAGTAACTATACTACCAAGATGAATTAAACATCTGAAGCAATAATCTATAAAACTCTAGTAAAAATTTCCTTGAAACAAGTGATTCAGCCAAAGGAAATTCTATTTTGCGTACCACCCACTTTTTTTTTTTTAAATCAGCTTTCTATTCCTACTTTTACTGTAGGCCTCTCAATACAGAAACTTCAAAATGGGTACCTAGATAATTCAATTGGAATTTGAAATTTCTATTTTATCCTGCCTTGTGAATTAATGAGCAAAAGTTCTTTGTAAGATTCTCGCTAATAGATGCAGAAGGAATTACAAGATATCACCAGCTGGTGACACCTAATGGAATCCCAAATCTGGGCAAATATCATTAATGGTGGCTAAATTCATCAGGGGAAAAGCTGATAGAGAATTTTTACAATAATGAAGTGGGCTGGCTGCATCCAAACCCACTATCAACCTTAAAGTTGTAAGATGAGAGACATTATGTGCTGTTATGTGATACAACAGGGAGGATATCACCTATGAATAATTTTTGTGAAAAAGCAAAACAGACCAACAAAAGCCCTCTCGACCGGCTAGTTTATAGAACATATAGGGGACAGAAAAGGTGTAAATGATCCCATCAGGATGCATTCAGTAAAATCCAGAGGGACAATTCTATAGGACAAACAACTTGTTTCTTCAAAAATTAAATTGCAAGAAAGTTAAAACTATAGATTATAATAACAAAATACAAGATCTAGATCTTGGCTGGATCTTGATTCAAACAAACCAACTATAAAAAAAACTTACGAGACAATCAGAAGTTTGAATATTGGCATCAAAAAAAAGTTCTAGCAGACTTATATAATGGTACTGTGGTTACGTTCTAAAAAGTACCCTATCTTTAGAGTTATATTTGAATGTGTCTCTGATCACACAGACATGAAAATACTATGCCTGTAATAGGACTTAAACTGATCCCTGTGGGTTGGGGCAGGGGAGAGGTGGGGATGCAGGTAAACAACTGACCACAGGACAGCTGCTGAAGTTGGAGGATGGGTACACAGGGCTTCATTCTGCTATTCTTTTTGTGTATTTGTGAAAATTTCCATAATAAAATGTTTTTAAAAATGAGTTTGGATAGCATTATAAAACATTTAAAAATTTCCTTCTTTAATGAAGACTTGCAAGCAGAAAAACATAATTTTCTAAGGGTCAATTAACTAGTACATTAACTCAAGTAACAGTACTTAGGGCAGGGCATAGTGGCTCACACCTGAAATCCCAGTACTTTGGGAGGCCAAGGTGGCAAGATGGCTTGAGCCAGGAGTTCAATACCAACCTGGGCAACATAGGGAGACCTGTTTTTACAAAAATAAAAAAAAATTAGCCAGGTATCATGGTGTGTGCCCGTGGTCCCAGCTACTTGCAGGGCTGAGGTGAGAGGATTGCTTAGGCCTGAGAGGTGGAGGGTACAGTCAGCCAGTATCACGCCACTGCACTCAAGCCTGGGCAACACAGCAAGACCCTGTCTCAAAACAAAAACAGTTTCTTAGAAACTGACAAAGAAAAATAATTTTTAAAAGATTGCACAAATTGCTGAATGTTATTGTCACTAAAAGACCACTAAAAGTTGGAATTTTATTTTTTTGAGACAGAGTCTCACTCTGTCACCCAGGCTGGAGTGCAATGACATGATCTTGGCTTACTGCAACCTCCACCTCCTGGGTTCAAGTGATTCTTGTGCCTCCGCGCTCCAAGTAGCTGGGACTACATGTGTGTACCACCACGCTTGGCTAATTTTTGTATTTTTAGTAGAGATGGGGTTTTACTATGTTGGTCAGGATGGTCTCCAACTCCTGACCTCAAGTGATCCACCCACCTCGGTCTCCCAAAGTGCTGGGATTATACAGGCATAAGCCACCACAATTGGCCAAAAATTGGGAATTTAAACCAAAAGGAGAAACCTTTGATAAACTGAACATCAATTCCAGGTAAAACTGTAGGTTTTGGAGTCAGCCCGATCTAGGTTTGAATCCTAGCCCTGTCATTTTCTATCTAGTAGCTGAATGTTTTTTGGCATGTCATACCATTTCTGTGAGCCTTAGGCTCCACATCTATGATGTGGGGGGAATAAAATTTATTGGTCAGTAGAACACTCAGCAAAGGGCCTGGCACATGGTGAGTGCTCGGTATAGAATTCAAATAATTCCACTACCATTTCAGTCATAAACGTACACTTTTCCATACTCTAACATCTCTCAAATTGGGATGTCTCATAATGGATGGCATATCATGACTTAATCAGCAAGTTTTTTTCTTAGTGGTTTGTAAAAAATGGTGCTACAGATCAATAGCATCTAAGAGTCAATATACCATGGTATCAATCATTGGAAAGCTATATTCCCAATTTCTGTTCTAAGATTACTCGAATAACCAATCTGATATTTAAAATATTTTAAAGTCTGAGCAAAATATTTCCAATACATCATGAACAGAACAGTTTTGAGACAAATTAATTTTGTAAAAAATGGTTTATCAATTCCATTTTTGTATAAAACACGTGGGAGAAACCTAGCCAATCAACACACACACTGTCACCACATGAAAAGGTACTTTTATCAAACTTCGAGTCTAAGAACATACAAATGTTTCTTTTATCATGTCTACAGTAATTGTCTATGCTTTTCCATTTAACTGTTGTTAAAAATTCCACATATTATTTCTTCTGTCCCAGTTACAGTACAATGACGGGGAGGAAGAGGGTTGGTTAAAGCAACCCTCTAAGCAGTTTTCTGCTGTCCCTTCTTTCCAATCAGAGATTTGTGGATGTGAGGGATCACACCTAGAATGAAATTTAAAAAAGTTATTATTAAAAATTTTTAGTTTTTGCCTCAAGTAAAAAAAAAATGTAATTATATAAAAAATGAAATTTATTTAAGCCCCTTTTCATATTCTGATACTGTTAAACTATCTATAGCAATGGCTACCCTCACAGGGGTCTGTGAACCCTTTAAAACTGTATGTAAAACTGTGTGACTTTCTGTGCATTTTTCGAGAAGAGTAACCACAGCTTTTTTTTTTTGAGACAAAGTCTTGCTCTTTTGCCCATGCTGGGGTGCAGTGGTGCAATCTTGGCTCACTCCAACCTCTGTCTCCTGGGTTCAAATTATTCTCATGCCTCAGCCTCCTGAGTAGCTGGGATTACAGGCGTGTGCCACCATGCCCGGCTCATTTTTATATTTTTAGTAGAGATGGGGTTTCACCACGTTAGGCAGGCTGGTCTTGAACTTCTTACCTCAAGTGATCCGCCTGCCTCTCAGCCTCCCAAAGTGCTGAGATCACAGGTGTGAGCCACCACACCCAGCTGTAACCACAGCTTTCATGAGGTTCTTTGAAGTTTATCCAAACAACATTAAAAACCACCAACTTACCTCTCACTTTCACTGATCCTGACCCACTTTTCAAGTATATTTATTTCAACCCTTTCCAGTGTATGTTACACAATTTCTCCAAGTCATTTTTCAAACACAGTTAAAAAGGTATGGGAAATATGTTAAACATCATGTTTTAAGTATCATATGAAATTTAGACAAAGAACTGGCTAAAATAAAAATAGCATTATATATGGCTATAAGGAGGAATATTTATTCAGATCATTACGAAAAGAAGCCTAGAACTGTTACAGATTTAACACTTATGAAATTAAAGTTTATACGCTTTCTAGTTAACTAATCAAATGTGCTGTGCCATTGATCTGAACGATATATTAGTCAGAAAGACCAATAAGAATTAAGGCTTAAGTAGTAATACATACCACCCCCAGCTATGGTAGCCTTGATAAGAGAATCCAACTCTTCATCACCACGGATTGCAAGCTGCAAGTGACGCGGAGTGATACGCTTTACTTTGAGATCCTTAGAAGCATTACCTGCCAGCTCCAGTACCTACAAAGCATCCATGATTAGCACAGCAAATGAAGGACCAAGTATCCTAAATGATGACTTAGCATTTGTACATATAAAACACACACACAATACATAAACTGCTAATACATTTTTCTTTCCTGTATTTCTATAATGCTTTTATAAAACTTTTTAATTCATTTAACCTCTTTATTCATTCTCTGTAACAGAGACAGAAACTTGAGCAAAAACCTACTTCTATGTAGTAGACAAGAAATATATATATAGAAATAAAGATAAGGACAAGAGATACTATCCCTTAGCCAAGATGCTAGATGTGAACATTTAGCAAAGTCTTTTTTTTTTTTTTTGAGACAAGGTCTCACTCCAGGCCTAGGCTGGAGTGCAGTGGTGTGATCTTGGCTTACTGCAGCCTTGATCTCCCAGGTTCAGGGTTATTCTCCTGCCTCAGCCTCCTGAGTTGCTGGGACCACAAGTGCACCTGGTTAATTATTTTTATTTTTATTTTTAGAGACGAGGTTTCCCCACATTGCCCAGGCTGGTATCAGACTCCTGGGCTGAAACGATCTGCCCACCTGGGCCTCCCAAAGTGCTGGGATTACAAGTGTAAGCCACCACACCCAGCCAAAGTCACATATTTTAATATATACTTGTAGTCTATTTTTTTTACAACCCTTAATAGCAGAAATGTATTTCTTAATACTTTTAGAAGTTATAAAATATATTTTTTAAATTTTTAAAAAATAAAAGAGATGGGATCTCACTACATTGCCAGGGTTAGTGTCAAACCCCTGGCCTCAAGTGATACTCCTACTTCAGCCTCTCAAAGTGCTGGGGTTACAGGTGTGGACCATCACACTTGGCCTAAAATGTAATTTGAAATAATTTCTTGTTTTTTTCTTTTTTCTTTTTTGAGATGGAGTCTCGCTGTGTGGCCCAGGCTGGAGTGTAGTACTGCGATCTCAGCTCACTGTAACTTCCACCTCCTGGGTTCAAGCGATTCTCCTGCCTCAGCCTCCCAAGTAGCTGGAACTACAGGTACATGCTAATATGCCAGACTAATTTTTTTGTATTTTTAGTAGAGACGGGGGTCTCACCATGTTGGCCAGGCTGGTCTTGAACTCTTCAGCTCAAGTGATCTGCCCCCTTTAGGCTCCCAAAGTGCTGGGATTACAGGCATGAGCCACTGAGTCCAGCCTAAAATGTAATTTTAAATAACTTCTGCTGAGCCCAGTAGCTCACACCTGTAATCCCAGCACTTTGAGGGGCCGAAACAGGAGGACTGCTTAAGTCCAGGAGTTTGACACCAGCCTGGGTAACATAGGAAAACCAAGTCTCTTAAAAAAAAAAATGCATGGGAGTACATGCCTATAGTCTCTAGCTATCTGAGGGGCTGAGGTGGGAGGATTACTTGAACCCAGGAGGTGGAGGTTGCAGTGAGCTGTGTTTGTGCTACTGTACTCCAACCTGGGCAACAGCGAAAGACTATATCTCAAAACAAAAACAAAACAAAACAAAAAAACACCTACAATTTTTACTATCTACAAGTTAGAAGCAGCCTTTTATTCTATAGTAGAGATTTTCAACTACAGAAATTTCAAAGTCCTGGCTGGCTATTAAAACTTTGATGAAAGTAATACAAAAATAACTCCAGAGTTTTTTTGTTTTGTTTGCTTTATTTTTGTATTTTGGATTGACTGAGACAGGGTCTTGCTCTGCCACCCAGGCTGGAGTGCAGTGTAAGATCGTATCTCATTGCTACAGCCTCTGACCTCCTGGGCTTAAGCAATCCTCTTGCCTCAGCCTCCCAAGTAGCCTCCTCATTTTAAATAGAGCAGTGATAAACCTGGGTATACATCAGAATCAACTGCTGAACTTTAAAACCACCAGTACCCTACCCCATTCTCTCCTAGGTCTCTGACTGTCTGGGATAAGGCTCTGCAACAGCGTTTTTTAAAAAGCTCTCCCCAGGGGATTTTAGTGCAAAGCAAGGGTTGAAAAGTGATTACCCATGATCTCAAGGGTCCTGGTTTAGATTTCAGTATTCTACCTCTACTAAAGGTTAAAAGTCCAAATTTAAGTATCTGAAAAAATACGTTGGTTGGGCGCAGTGGCTCATGCCTGTAATCCCAGCACTTTGGGAGGCCAAGGAGGGTGGATCACCTGAGGTCAAGAGTTCGAGACCAGCCTGGCCAATATGGTGAAACCATCTCTCTACTAAAAACACAAAAATCAGCCGGGTATAGTGGCACATACCTGTAATCCCAGCTACTCGGCTGAGATTGCGCCACTGCACTCCAGCCTGGGTGACAGAGCAAGACTCCATCTCAAAACAAACAAAAACAAAAAAAGTTGACTGCACACACACACATTTACTGTGTAATCTTAACCTAATTAAAAAAAATTTTTTTTTTTAGACATGGTGTCACTGTCATGCAGGCCGGAGTACAGAGGTGTAATCATCGCTCACTGCAGCCTCAAGCTCCTGGGCTCAGGTGATCCTCCCACCTCAGCTTCCCAAGTAGCTGGGACTACAGGTGCACACTATCACATCTGGTTAATTTTTTGTAGAGATGGGGTTTTGCCATGTTTTCCAGGCTGGTCTAGAACTCCTGAACCCAAACAATCTGCCTGCCTTAACCTCCCACAGTGCTGGGATTACAGGCATGAGCCACTGCACTAACTTTAAATTTTTTTTTTTTTTTTTTTTGAGACAGAGTCTCACTCCATCACCAGGCGCCAGGCTGGAGTGCAGTGGCGCGACCTTGGCTCACTGCAACCTCCGTCTCCTAGGTTCAAGCAATTCTCCTGCCTCAGCCTCCCGAGTAGCTGGCACTACAGGCGTGCACCACCATGCCCAGCTAATTTTTTTGTATTTTTAGTAGAGACGGGGTTTCACCATGTTGGCCAGGATGGTCTTGATCTCTTGACCTCGTGATTCGCCCGCCTCAGCCTCCCAAAGTGCTGGGATTACATGCGTGAGCCACTGTGCCCAGCCAACTTTAAAAATTTTAACCAAAGTTCTCAAAGATTAAAAAAAAGCGGGGGGAGCTTAGATGAGGCTTGAACATTGTGAACCAGAATGCTGAATGTAAGCCACTACACCCAGCCAAAGTCATATATTTTAATATATCCATGTAGTCTATTTCTGTACAAACCTCAATAGCTGAAATTTATTTCTTAATGCTTTTACAAAAGTTTTAAATTGTATTTAAAATTTTTAATTTTTCAAAAATAAAAAGAGGCAGGCACAGTGGCTCATGCCTGTAATCCCAGCACTCTGGGAGGCTGAGGTGGCACATCACTTGAGGTCAGGAGTTTGAGGCCAGCCTGGCCAACATTGCAAAACCCCATTTCTACAAGAAAATAACAAAAATTACTGGGCGCAGTAGCTCATACCTGTGATCCCAGCACTTTGGGAGGCAGAGGTGGGCAGATCAGGCTAAGGTCAGGAGCTCAAGACCAGCCTGGACAACATGGTGAAACGCCATCTCTACAAAAAATACAAAAATTAGCCAGGCATGGTGGTGCACCCCTGTAATCCCAGCTACTCGGGAGGCTGAGACAAGAGAATTGCATGAAACCGGGAGACAGAGGTTGTAGTGAGCTGAGACTGCACCACTGCAAAGACTCTGTCTTGGAAAAAAAAAAGAAAATAACAAAAATTAGCCAGATGTGGTGGTGCACACAGGTAGCCCCAGCTACTCTGGAGGCTGAGGTGGGAGAATCCTGGAACCCAGAAGGTGGAGGTTGCAATGGGCTGAGATCATGCCACTGCATTCCAGCCTGGGAGACACGAGACCTTGTCTCAAAACCAAAAAACAAAAAAACCAAAAAACCCAAACACCCCTTGATCATGATATAGCAAAGTTGAAACTATTTATAATTCAATGTTAAATCCCCAATGGGACACATGACTTGGTCTGATTAATGAAATAAATGACAGCAATGATAACTGATATACAGATTAAAGCTAAATTCCCCAGCCTAGCTCCCAATCACATCTTCCCCAGGTTAAGACCTCTCTGTTTCTATCAGAATCATGAATGTGTCTACCACTTGACCTACTTGTTACTCAAATTACTTCCCCAGCCTGGAATGTAGTTGAAGTTTCATGACTTCCCAGTGTTGTTTTTTTTTTCTTTTTTTAGGTGGCGTAAGGATGGGGAAAGTGGTGGTCCATGACTCAAGAATTAAGAACTCTTGCCCAATTAACTTATCTTCCTGAAATTTCAAACTGAGTAAGATAGAGCAATTTTGTATGTATAACCGTGCAGAGAACCAGAAGGACAGATGAAGTCTTTCTCTTCTAATGTCTTATTTGTGATTTTTATATATCATCACACTGGCAAGACTTAACCTCACCCCAAATCTTCATAAATTAAAACACTATGCTGTAACTTCATAAATACTGTCTACTGATCATATACATACTTCAGAGATCACTGGGGTATGGTGGCTTATGCCTATAATCCCAGCACCTTGGGAGAACCACTTGAAGCCAGGAGTTAGAGACCAGCCTGGGCAACATAGGGAGCCCCTGTCTTCACAAAAAAAAATAAAAACTAAAAAATTAGCACTGGGTGCGATGGTTCATACCTGTAATCCCAGCACCTTGGGAGGCTGAGGTGGGCGGATCACCTGAAGTCAAGAGTTCCAGACCAACATGGCTAACATGGTGAAACCCGGTCTCCACTAGAAATACAAAAATTAGCCGGGCAGTAGCCTGTAATCCCAGCTACTCGGAAGGCTGAGGCAGGAGAATCACTTGAACCCAAGAGGCAGAGGCTGCAGTGAGCCAAGATTACGCCACTGCACTCCAGCCAGCGTGACAGAGCAAGAATGTCTAAAAAAAAAAAAAAAAAAAAATTTAGCCAGGTGTGGTGGGTAGTCACAGGTACTAGAGAGGCTGAGGCAGGAGGATCCCTTGAACCCAGGAGGTTTGAGGTTACAGTGAACTATGATCATGCCACTGTACTCCACCATGGGTGACAGAGTGAGACCAAGTCTCAAAATAAAAAAATAAAAATAAAAGATAGAGATTGCTGGCCTTCACTTAACTTTTAAAAAATTTTTATTTTGAGACAGGGTCTTGCTCTGTCACTCAGCCTGGTCTGGAACTCCAGAACTTAAGTGTGCAATCTACCCACCTCAGTCTCCCAAAGTGCTGGCATTACAGGGGTGAATCACCACACCCAGACCCTTGCTTAGCTTTAAAAACAAGTACACCAAAGTTCTTTTACATTGGTATTAGGTAATAGCTGACAAGATGCATCCCAAACTGCTATTAAAAAAAAAAACCAATGAGGCTGGGCATGGTGGCTCAAGCCTATAATCCTCTCAGCACTGGGAGGCCAAGGCAGGTGGATCACCTGAGGTCAGGAGTTTGAGACCAGTCTGGCCAACATGGTGAAATGCCATCTCTATTATAAATACAAAAATTAGCTGGGCATGGTGATGCACATCTGTATTTCCAGCTACTTAGCCTCAGGAGGCTAAGGCAGGAGAATCACTGAGGTGGGAGAATTGCTTGAACCCTGGAGGCAGAGGTTGCAGTGAGCTGAGACTGGCCTGCACTCCAGCCTGGGCAACAAGAGTGAAGCTCCAACTCAAAATAAACAAAACAAACAAAATAAACCCCAATGAGCACATATGTCTTTTTTCAAATATATTCCATGGGTTTCTGTCACTTAGGCTAGTGAACCTTCTGGACTGCCATATACAAGACATTACTATACAAACCTCAGCAGTGAGGTACTCCAGAATCGCAGCACTGTACACGGCAGCAGTGGCACCCACCCTTCCATGGCTTGTGGTGCGAGTCTTCAAGTGTCTGTGAATGCGGCCCACAGGAAACTGAAAGAGAGATGTCTTAGTGGGAAGCACTGCAGAGTCTTAACATTGCACTGAGTGTAATCAAAGGCTGAACAATATAAGTAAGCATGAACTAATAAAAACTTGATCACAGATATCAGAAGCCAAACCTATTAGGCAATTAACAGTTCCCAGGGCCTGTGTCTATGTTCTGGTAATCAGTCCCAAATCTTTAACCTCTGCATAATATGGAGAATATCACTCTAAAATAAAGAAAAACCATGCTGTGCTGTCATCAACTGTACATTCAACATGACCCATTGATCAAATTCCTATCTAGTTAATTTCTTCACATAGTAGCCACATGAAACTTTGAATCTCCACTACCTTCCTCAGATCTTAACTGTTCTTTCTTCAGTTTGAAGAGGTGATCTGATAGTTAAGAAAAATCAATACTCTTCTCATTGTGATTCTTTCTTTCTGAAAAAGAGGGTACTTTCTCATTTCAAAGTATCCTAATCCCATTTGTCTGTGCCTTTTTTTAAACTTTCCTTTTTTCCACTAGAGAACAAAGTGCCCTTTCTTTATTATTATCATCATTATTATTTTATTGAGACAGAGTCTTACTCTGTCGCCCAGGCTGGAGTGCAGTGGCGCGATCTTGGGTCACTGCAACCTCTACCTCCCGGGTTCAAGCAATTCTCCCGCCTTAGCCTCCTGAGTAGGTGGGATTACAAGTGCGCGCCATGACGCCCGGCCGTTTTGTATTTTTAGTAGAGACAGGGTTTCTCCATGTTGGCCAGGCTGGTCTTGAACTCCTGACTTCAAGTGATCCACCTGCCTAGGCCTCCCAAAGTGCTGGGATTACAGTATATGAGCCACCGCTGTATGTGAGACAGTATCTGTCTGTGCCTCCCTCATCCCTTCACTGCTCCATTATTTCAACAGCTACAATTATGTCCTTTTCACTGGTTTCTTTCCTTCTACAGACTTTACTGAAAACGTCACAATCTATGAAAACTGCTTACAGTTACAGTCTAGATATCGTCTTTCAAAAGACAGAATTTAAAAAACAAATCCTGAAATCCTTACTTTCTTGTCATCCATTTCTCCCAACCCAGACCTTGCTTCTGTTAAACACTACCCTGAGGGCCAGCAGTGACATTTTACTTCCTTAAGAAAAACAAGCAATTTTTTTTTTGGATTTATATTTTGTCTCTAAGTGACCAAAAGCTTCTTAAGAGCAAGATTTATGTCTTCTTTTCCTTTGCATCCTTAGTAACCAGTATGTTGTCTGGTACATAATAGGACCTCAAAAACATTTCTTCTTAGAATTCAGAGTTCTTATAACAACTCTGACTACTCCTCAGCCTTTTCTTTCTCAAAGTTTTGGAGGGGTCCACCAATGTCCTTGTGCTCCTTTCTCATTCTCATCTGTTAACATAAACCATCAATTTTACATAAATGATTTTAAATTCCTAATTTTATCACCTCTCTTAGAAAGATGAACTCGCCAGGCACAGTGGCTAACATCTGTAATCCCAATACTTCGGGAGGCCAAAGCAGGTGGATCACGAGGTCAGGGGATTGAGACCATCCTGGACAACATGGTGAAATCCCATCTCTACTAAAATACAAAACATTAGCTGGGTGTGGTGGTGTGCACCTGTAATCCCAGCTACTCGGGAGGCTGAGGCAAGGAATTGCTGGAACCCGGGACGTGAAGGCTGCAGTGAGCTGAGATCGCGCCACTGCACTCCATCCTGGCGACAGAGTGAGACTCTGTCTTAAAAAAAGAAAAAGAAAAGAAAAAAAAAAAGCTGAACTCATGTTTCCAACCTCTGGACATTTTCACATGGATGTTTCAGTGAACTTCAAAATGACTCCATTTAAATTTAACTCATAACTTGCCCCTACTACAAACTCTTCTGTTCCTTAGGTTCTAAGCCTTGGAGAAACCTTTGACTTCCTCTCAACTTTATACCTCTTCCCTATTTTCTGCACACACATGCTTTCTACTACTTCCCATTCAAGTACATTACTTTATTCCTAAGCCACTGCAAGAACCTCACTTGGCTTTCCATTTTCTACTTCAAATTAAGTAGGCCTCAAAATAAATTCTAATTGGGAATACATATGGTGACCTAAAATACATAATGTGCCCATCAACATAAGTTCCCACCCCCCTTCTTTCGGTATCATCTGGATCATGTTGTACTCTTGCTCAAACTCTCAATGGCTTACCACTGCCAAGAGGTTAACAGTTTACAGTCTGGCCTTCCAAGTTTCCTGATTAAAAGTGTTTCTCAACCAGGCACGGTGGTGCACGTCTGTAACCTCATCTCTAGTAAAAATATAAAAATTACCAGGCGTGGTGGCACACACCTGTAATCCCAGCTACTCAGGAGGCTGAGGCAGGAGAATCACTTGAACCCGGGAGGTGGAGGTTGCAGTGAGCCAAGATCAAGCCACTGCACTCCAGCCTGGACAACAGAGCAAGACTCTGTCTCAAAAAAAAAAAAAAAAAAAAAATTGAAGTGTTTCGTATAGGTAATTCTTTTTTTTTTTTTTCAAGACAGAGTATCCCTCTTGTTGCCAGGCTGGAGTACAGTGGCGTGATCTTGGCTCACTGCAACCTCTGTCTCCCGGGTTCAAGCAATTCTCCTGCCTCAGCCTCCTGAGTAGCTGGGATTATAGGCGTGTGCCACCACGCATGGCTATTTTTGTATTTTTAGTAGAGAGAGGGGTTTCATCATGTTGGCTAGGCTATTCTCGAACTCTTGACCATGTGATTTGCCCGCCTCGGCCTCCCAAAGTGCTTGCTGGGATTACAGGTGTGAGTCACCGCACCTGGCACCACTTATAGGTAATTCTAACTCACCTAGAAAATTTTGACTTGTGGGGTAAAGATACAATAATTCAAATATACTAAGTTTGAAAATATTTAGTGGTTTTGAGCATATTACTCAGTTTAACTAGTTCGTCACTGACCCCTCAAAGTGTATCTCATCCTGACAGTTAATAAAACATTACAAACATCTTCAAAAGAAAAACCACAGCTTACTTACTTCAGTATGATACAATTTATAACTTTATGACTTAGGTATTGACCAAGGAATCTCATTATTAAAAGTCTGTAGTTGGCAGGGTGTGGTGGCTCACATCTGTAATCCCAGCACTTTGGGAGGCCAAGGCCGGTGGATCATGAGGTCAAGAGATCGAGATCATCCTGGCCAACGTGGTGAAACCCCATCTCTACTAAAAATACAAAAATTGGCTGGGCGTGGTAGTGGGTGCCTGTAATGCCAGCTACTCAGGAGGCTGAGGCAGGAGAATCGCTTGAACCCGGGAGGTGGAGGTTGCAGTGAGCCGACATTGTGCCACTGCACTCCAGCCTGGCAACAGAACGAGACTCTGTCTCAAAAAAAAAAGTCTGCAGTAATACAAGTAGATTTTTGGGACTGATAAAAACATTTATAGGACATAAATTACAACAGTAAAGAAAATAATAATGTAACGACAGCATGGATTCATTACCTGTAGGCCAGCTCTCTGTGAGCGAGATACTGCCTTAGCCTTGGCCTTCCCACTGTCCTTTCCAGCTTTGCCTCCAGCCTAAATGCAAAAAATAAAAAAAATTTCAATGAAAAGAGTTGAAAATACTACTTCAAAAGAAATTTCTTCTAGTTTTACTTTAGGTAGTTAAAAATATCTAGGTGATCCCCTTCCTCATTTGTAAATATACATGGGATTCTACCACCTTTTGTAATTTCTATTAAATAAGTCAAACCTTAAACACTTATTTAAAATAAGATATTTCTTTTTTTTTTTTTTATTTAGACGAAGTCTAGCTCTGTCGCCCAGGCTGGCATGCAGTGGCATGATCTTGGCTCACTGCAACCTCTGCCTGCCAGGCTCAAGCGATTTTCCTGCCTCAGCTTCCCAAGTAGCTGGGATTACAGGTGTGTGCCACCACGCCTGGCTAATTTTTGTATTTTTAGTAGAGACGAGGTTTCACCATGTTGGCCAAGCTGGTCTTGAACTCCTGACCTCAAGTGATCTGTCCGCCTCTGCCTCCCAAAGTGCTGGGATTACAGGCATGAGCCACTGTGCCCAGCCAAAAAATATGAGATTTCTAAAAATGAACATATTTATCAATTTCCAGACTGAAGAATCTTGCAAGTCAGTAAAACTTTTATGCATACGTGAAATATTTCACAGTTCTTATAAATGTCAATGTAACATATATTACTTCCACAGAAATATTTAGAACTTAGCTCTCAGAAAAATAAAGCATGTTCCAAGAAAAAAAAAAACCTCAAAACATTAAACACAGAATTGTCAAATGGTCTAGCAATTCCACTTCTAGGAATACACTCAAAAATTGAAAGCAAGGATTCAAACAAATACTTGTACACCCATATCCACAGCAGCATTATTTAGAATGGCCAAAAGGTGGAAACAATCTGAGTGTCCACTGATGGATGAACAAAATGATATACATATAATGGAATAGTAAGTATTCAGCTTTGAAAAGGAAATTCTGACACAAGCTACAACATGAATGAGTCCTGAAGACATCATGCTAAGCAAAATAAGCCATTACAAAAAAGACAAATACTGTATGATTCCACTTATGAGGTCCCTAAAGTGGTAAAGCTCATAGTCAGAAAGTAGATTTGTGGTTGCCAGGGTAGCTGCCTCAGCCTCCTAAGTAGCTGGTACTACAGGTGCCACCACACCCTGCTAATTTTTGTATTTTTAGTAGAAACGGGGTTTCAGCATGTTGGCCAGGCTGGTCTTGAACTCCTGACTTCAAGTGATCCATCTGCCTCAGTCTCCCAAAATGCTGGAATTACAGGCATGAGCCACTGCACCTGGCTGAGTTATTGCTGAATGGGAAGAGTTTCCATTTGGGAAGATGAAAAAGTTCTAGAGACAGATGGCAGTGATGGTTGCACACTATGAATGTACCTAATGCCACTGAACTGTACAGTTGAAAAACAAAACCTATTTCTGCATGAAAAAGGCTAAGTATGTGCAAATGTAATGAGCTTTTAAGTAAATATGGGGCATTATAGAGTATATGTGTACACATATATTTCTAGAAGGTGACACAATAAATTAGAAATGTTATTTGCCTCTAGGGAGGAAATACTAAGGGTCTGACTTAAGAATAAAACTAATTTTCTCTCATATATTTTGCTTTTACCATTTAAACAAATTATTTCTTTACTGTTAAAAAAAATCAGTCTATAAGACTGGCTGTTTGAAGGGCTATACTTCCAAAATAGATGGTAAGCTTTGAAATGGCATATCCCCTTTTTAACTAACGCTTTCCTTAAAAAATTTTTTTTCTTTTTTTTTTTTTTCCCAAAGAGATGTGCATAGAATCCTTAAAAATTTTTTCAAGCTAAAAATTAAAACTGTATACTTCCTCTAATCGCATGTCTAAGTGGATTAAGTGTGTGTCACCCAAGATAATATGGAAGAAAAGCAGTAAAATCTTGGCAGGTATTAGAAACAGGAAAAATAAAAATCTAAGAATTAATTCATATTCACTCTCTTACATTAGGAAAGTCAGCAAGAGACTGATCTAAGTTTACCAGAAGAACTCTCGATTTCTACTAGAATGCCTCATATATTTTAATAATTTTTTACTATGTTGTTATATAAGAAAATGATATTGTGTAACTTTTGGATTTCTGAGGTCAGCTCCATTAATAAGGTAGTATTACTTAATTTTCAAATTAAAAAATCCTTTTGATCTCTATTTGCCCTAAAATATAACACTTAAAAATCTTTCAACTGGTATCTAAAATTATAATCACTGTCTTCTTATGATTGGATTGGAAAAAATAAGAACTAGTTATTAACAGAAAGCCAACAACTGCAAAACTCCCCAGGCTCCCCAGGTCATGTAGTAACTACTCTGCTTAAGCAATTTTATCCTCACTGTTTTAGATATGTTATACTTGCTGTTTTATTTGCTTTTTAAGGAAGTAGACACACAATCAGGTTTTAAAAACCTCAATACATTAAATGACTATTAACATTTAGAGACTCCTGATACGCTTCTCATACTTAACAAAAGAAAACTTTTATGGTATCAAACTTATTTGAATATAAAATTGTATAATAAATGAATACTTATTTTCTTTCCGTTATCCCCTCAAACTGTATATATAGCCTCCCTATTTTGAACATTCATTTTAATATAACTGGTGATTGAGAAAGCAAGAAAGATATAAAATTTATTATTCCAAGAAATTACACACACACACACACACACACACACACAGTGAGAGAGAGAGAGAGAGAGAGAGAGGAGAGGAGGAATAGGGAGTTCATTTCACTTGGATAAACTTGCAAACGATACTAAGAAACTTTCATATTAGTTTTAACAGACACCCGCTTACTTCCTCTCAGGTTTAAAATCTACCAAGAACGACCTTTTAGATTATGTTAACGTTTATATGCTTTTAGCTACTGATAAGTGGATATAAAATATATAGCTCATCACTAGAGACTGAAAACATCTTAAAAACTAGAATCATGAAAATCATCTGAGCAAATCCTTTTACAGATTAGATGTAGGCTGTACCTCAGTTTGTTAAAGTATTATAAAGTACTTTACAATAACAATGAACTATATATATTACATGTTGGATGCAATTATCCCTAGGTCTATTCCATCTCTAAGATTTGGGAATTTTACAATAACCAAACATTTTGTCCTCTCGAATGGCCAATCTGTTTATAGTTATGTGTTATGTCTATTAAATATCATACCTGTCATATCAAGCACAAGACAACTCATCTAATACTACCTGCAGTATGAGAAATGACAGCCTGGGGTTAACTTTTAACCAGGCAGCACCCGTTGAAGTAACCTTTCGACAGAAGGCTTAAAGCACGAATACCGGTAAAAATAAGATTCCATAATAACAGTCTTAATTTTTACACAATCTTTGATGCAACTCGGAGCTTATCTTTTAGCACTTTCTCCTTTCCCTCAACTTTAAAATGGGGCTGAATATCTATTCACTTTCATTTTTTAAAAGCCACACTTTTATCTAGATATGAATTTCAGAATGAAAAGGTGGATACTTTTAAGACTGAAAATCCATAGCAAGGGCAAAGGAAAGTACTGTTGTATAATGAAAAACGCAAACTGCAAGGGAGTCAGAAGATAAAGGGCGTTCATTTTAAACCTATGCAATAACCTAGAACAAATCGTGTGGTTCTGGTCTATAAAACCATTCTTTGTAGTTCAAAAGACCACAAATACAAGCACCCTTTCGCAGAAACCCTCAAATTGACCACCAGGGAGATTACGTAACCAAACATCGCCAAAGACTTCTAACTTGTACAGCGGCAGCCTGTTTGACCTCATTCGTACAGAGGAGCGATCACATTAAGATCCAGCACTTGTTTCTACATTTTCAAGCTGGATTCTGGCGGCATCCTCCTCTCGGACTGGCGGTGCAGCGTCACCAGCGTCGGGACAGACCTGTCCGGCTCGGGACAGACTTCGCGCTCTATCCGGCCAGGCCCAGCTCTCACCCGGGGACCAGTGTGGAGCTCCGCAGCCGGGCATGGCGCCCCCCGGCGGGCGGCAAGGGGCTCGGCCGGACGCAGCCCCGACGCCCGCAAACTCCTGACTCCACAGGTAGCGGCGCCGACGCCGGGGCCTCCGCGCTCTGCTCCCCCGGCCCTGCCTCAGGCCCTGCGCCTCCGGCCCACCCGGCGGCCCTTACCATGGTCTCGGCGCCGACTCTGCCTCCGCTCGGCCGCGCGCCCTCCCGCTGCCGACCCGCGCCGCCGCCGCCGCTCTCGCAGCACCGACCGCCGCCGCCGGAGCCGGACAATACCCCGTGCCCGCCTCGCGCCGCTGCGGCCAATACCCGCTCGCTTTGCTACTTCGAACCTCGGCGGCTGTTCAATCGCGCGCCTCCTTCTAGCTAGACCCCGCCCCCCCGGCACCGCCTTCCTAACGGCTGTTTGTTTTTGCACACGGCACGCGGAGGCGGGGCCTCCAGCCCCAAAACTGACGCGCTCTCCGCTTGTCTCCAGGCCCCCCAAGCCTGACGAACAGAAAAGCAAACCAATGAGATCAGAGGTCTGGCAGACGAAAGCCAATGAAAATATCGCCCGCGAGCAAGAGAGGCGGGTCACTGGGAAGGACAGCAAAATTAGCTTATGAGGTGAAGCCATGGCAGGCGGCTGTGGCTTTCCCGCCCATTGGCGGCGTTGATTTTCCCGCTTCTGAGACTTGTTTGGGGAGGTGAAGACTGTTGCACTTGTTTCTTCTAGTGGGTTTTCACAGACTGTGAGGATTTATTTGTCTTAGGACGTGTGGATCAGGAGGGCGCCGGGTTTCAAGGTTAGGCAGCCCTCAAGCTCAACCATTATTCCGGCGGACTGACTCCCCTGACGTCCTCTCAGCGCGGACCCTGGGAAGGTTCCGCACGTCCTTGTCGCTCTAAAAAGAAGCTGCCAGCTCCTTGGCAGGCTGAGGCGGGAGAATCGCTTGAACCCGGAAGGCGGAGGTAGCAAGGAGCCGAGATCGCACCACTACACTCCAGCTGGGCGACACAGCGAGACTCCGTCTCAAAAAAAAAAAAAAAAAAAAAAAGAAAAAGACAAAAAACCATAAGCTATCAATTGGCTATATATTGTTCCTTGTGTTACAAATTCTTTTTCCTTTTTTAGAGACGGAGTCCTGGAACTGCAGGCAAGTGCTCCCACGCCCAGCTAATTTTTGTATTTTTAATAGAGACGGGGTTTCCCCATGTTGGCCAGTCTGATCTCGAACTCCAAGTGATCCGCCCGCCTTGGCCTCCCAAAGTGCTGGGATTACAGGCGTGAGTCACCGCGCCCGGCCGAGAAGTGAGTCTTTAAAAAAAGGTAATTTAGGCTGGGCGCGATGGCTCACGCCTGTAATCCCAGCACTTTGGGAGGCCGTGGCGGGTGAATTGCCTGAGATCAGGAGTTCGAGACCATCCTGGCTAACATGGTGAAACCCCGTCTCTACTAAAAATACAAAACTTAGCTGGGCATGGTGGCACACGCGTAATCCCAGCTACTCCGGAGGCAGGAGAATCACTTGAACCCAGGTGGCAGAGGTTGCAGTGAGCCAAGAAGGCACCGCTGCACTCCAGCCTGGAGGACAGAACGAGACTCCGTCTCACACACACACACACACACACACACACACACACACAAAAGGGTAACTTAAATGCAAGAAGAGTAAGAGGGTGAGCTGTGTGCCCAGATTAATAGAAGCTTCAAAACTAGGTAGAAGAGTTTGGAGTTACTTCAGTAAGCAATAGCCATTGTTAATTCCTGCTCCTGTTTGTTTCTGGCCTCAGTGGATGGCATTACCAATCTATCAAGGCATAAGCCGGTGGTTATTCCTTTAACAAATCACTGAGTGCCTACTGTTTGTAGGCACTGTGCTAGGTACTGAGGATTTAGTGATTAGCAACATAGACATTGTCCTTGGCCTCCTGGTCCTCTGCAGCAGGAGTCGGGTGTTAAAGAAATAAACATACAAATACCATATGTGAATTATAATAAGTGCAAGTGTGCTAAAGAAAAAGAACAGGGTGCTTTAAGAGAGAAACGGAATGTAGTTTACATGGTATGGGTAGTGTTCCACAACAAAGAAAGAGTATACATAAAGTCTTCTGAAGTGAGAAAGACTTGTCCCTTTGCTAGATGTGGTGGATTATGCCTGTAATCCTAGCTCTTTGGGAGGCCAAAGATCACCGGAGGTCAGGAGTTTGAGACCAGCCTGGCCAACATGATGAAACCCTGTCTCTATTAAAAATACAAAATTAGCTGGGTGTGGTGGTGCATGCCTGTAATTCCCAGCTACTTGGGAGGCTGACACTGGAGAATTGCCTGACCCTGGGAGAGCCGGGGAGGCAGAGGCTGCAGTGAGCTGAGATCGGGCCATTGCACTTCAGCCTGGGCGACAGCGAGACTCCATCTCAAAAAAAAAAAAAAAAGACTTGCCCCTGTGAAGGGACTGAAAGAAGTTCAATAATGTGTGAGAAACTACCTAGCACTATACCTAGCCATAAGAAATATCCAATAAATGTTAACTTCCTTAACAGGAAAATCATTTTCTTACCATTCTCTCTACCCCTCAGCCTTCATGTCATTGATTCAGATTTTGATGAAAGTGGAATTAGGTTGAAAAAAAAATGGTTCTCATCATAGACAATAGTAATCCTTTTACTGATTTATATATTTTGTTTAGGGAGGAGAGAAATATCTTGAGGCACACAGATTGAAGAAAACAGTTGCAAAGTCTGTCTACTAACAGTTTTATAAAGCAAGTGTGGTAGTAAAGTCTAGTTTCTAGTGAACTAGGGTTATAAAAAAGGCAAAGGTGAGCTCATGAACACCAGTCTAAACAGATAATTTTGTGTATTACAATCTATAAATGATAAACTATAAACATTGACAAATTATTCAACTTTGGACTGGACATGGTGGCTCATGCCTGTAATCCTAAAGCTTTGGGAGGCCAAGGAATGAGCCACCAGGGCAGGAGTTTGAGACCAGCCTGGGCAACATGGCAAGACTCCGCTTCTACAAAAATTAAATGAAAACAATTAGCTGAGTATGTGGTGCATGCCTGTGGTCCTAGCTACTTGAAAGGCTGAGGTGGGCAGAGAACTTGAGCCCATGAGTTCCAGGTTGCAGTGTGCTATGATCGTGTCATTGCTCACCAACCAGGCAACAGAACCAGACTGTGTCTCAAAAAAAAATTATTCAACATTGCTGAATTTAACTTAGTTATATATAGTATAACTGTTCTCAAAGTGTGATCCTTAGACCATCAGCATCGGCATCACTTGGAACTTGTTAGAAATGCATTCTTATCCCCACCCCAGACCTGCGGAATCAGACACTGAGGGTGGGACCCCAAGTGCTCCAGGTGATTCTGGTGCATACTGAAATTTAAGAACCACTAGTATAGTATATGCTGTGGTGCACAGTCCAGAGTCCACATATTCCTTATAAAACTGGAGCACTTGGCCAGGTGTGGTAGCTCACACCTGTAATCCCAGCACTTTGGGAGGCTGAAGTGGGCAGATCACCTGAGGTCAGGAGTTCGAGACCAGCCTGGCCAACATGGTGAAACCCCCTCTCTAATAAAAATACAAAAATTATCTGGGCATGGTGGCATGCCTATAATCCTAGCTACTGGTGAGGCTGAGGCAGGATAATTGCTTGAACCCCAGAGGTGGAGGTTACAGTGAGTTGAGATCGTGCCATTGCACTCCAGCCTGGGAAACAAGCGGGAAACTGTCACAAAAAAAAAAAAAAAAAAAAAAAGATACAAAATAGTACACCTGTATAGGGCACTTACTATAAATAGAGCTTGCAGGACTGGAAGTTGCTTTGAATGATTCAGTGAGTGGGTGGTGTGTGAATGTGAAGGTCTAGGACTTTATACTGTACACTACTGGAGACTATGAACACTGTACATAAGCTCCACTAAATTTAATAAAAATATTTTTCTGGCTGGGCGTGGTGGCTCACACCTGTAATCCCAGCACTTTGGGAGGCCTGAGGTCGGGAGTTCGAGACCAACCTGACGAACATGGAGAAACCCCGTCTCTAAAAAAACAAAATTAAAAAAATTTTTTTAAAGTTTTTCTTCAGTAATAAGTTAACCTTAGTTTACTGTAAATTTTTAACTATATAAACCTTTAAAAACTTTTTCTGACTTTTTGTGAAACACTTAGCTTAAAACAAATACCTTGTATGGCTGTACAAAAATGTTTCTTTCTTCATATCCATATTCTGTAAGCTTTTTGCTATTAATTTTATTGAGAAGGGATTTTACTCTGCCACCCAGGCTGTAGTGCAATGGTGCAATCTCAGCTCACTGCAACCTTCGCCTCCTGAGCTCAAGTGATTCTCTCACCTCAGCCTCCTGTGTAGCTGGGACTATGGGCGCATATTACCAGGCCCGATAAATTTTAGTATTTTTTGTAGAGACTTTCGCCATATTGCCCAGGCTGGTCTCCAATTCCTGGACTTAAAGCGATCCTCCTGCCTCAACCTCTAGAGTGCTGGAATTACAGACCCATGAACCATGGCAAGTGGACTATTTTTAATTTTAAAAAATTGTTTTTTCACTTTTTAAAACTTTTATGTTAAAAATGAAGAAACAAACACATTTATTAGCCTTGGTCTATACAGGGTAAGGGTCATCAATATCACTGTCTTCCACCTCCACATCTTGTCACACTGGAATGTCTTCAAGGGCATTAACACATGGAGCTGTCATATCCTGTGATAACAATACCTTCTTGTAGATACCTCCCGGAGGACCTGCCTGAGACTGTTTTACAGTTCTTTTTTTTTTTTTTTTAATGAGTAGAAGGAGTACACTCTAAGGATAAAGGGCCAGGCACGGGGGCTCATGCCTGTAATCCCAGCACTTTGGGAGGCCAAGGTGGGCAGATCACTTGAGGTCAGGAGCTGGATTTCAGCCTGGCCAACATAGTGAAACCTCGCTTCTACTAAAAATACAAAAATTAGCTGGGCGTGGTGGCAGACACCTGTAATCCCAGCTACTTGGGAGGCTGAGACAGGAGAATTGCCTGAACCTGGGGTGGAGGTTGCAGTGAGCCAAGATTGAGCTACTGCACTCCAGACTGGGCGACAGAGTGAGACTCCATCTCTAAATCAATAAATAAATAAAATAATGATTAAAAAGTACCGGTAATGGCCAGGCATGTTGGCTCATGCCTGTAATCCCAGCACTTTGGAAGGCCAAGGCCGGCAGATCACCTGAGGCCAGGAGTTTGAGACCAGCCTGGCCAACATGGTGGAACCCTATCTCTACTAAAAATACAAATATTAGCTGGGCATGGTGGTGCGGGCCTGTAAACCCAGCTACTCAGGAGGCTGAGGCAGGAGAATCTCTTGAACCTGGGAGGCGGAGGTTGCAATGAGCCAGGATTGTGCCACTGCACTCCAGCCTGGGCGACAGGGCAAGACTCCATATCAAAAAAAAAACACCAGTAACATAGTTTGTTATTATCATTAGCAATTATATATTGTATGTAATTTCATGTGCCATACTTCTATACAACTGGCAGCCAGTAGGTTTGCTTACATCAGCATCACCAGAAACACGTGAGTAATGTCTGGAACTAAGAGGTTACAATGGCTTGGATGGTTATAACGTCACTAGGCAATAGGAATTTTTCAATTTCATTGTAATCTTATGGGGCTGCAAATAAATGCACTATGTGGCATATGACTGTATTATTATTGTTATTATTATTTTGTAAACATTCCTGGAAAGGTTTAGGGCAGATTTCAGTGGCAAGGCAGCTATTCACATGAGCCAGAACCTGCCCAATTCTAAATGAGGTCAATCAGGATGCACCCATCCTTCTGTACTCAGCTGTGATGCCTGGGACTCTGCAAAACACACTTCTGCTTTTCCTTTGCTTCCCTGCTAGGCTTTGCCAACAGGGGGAACCAGAGGGAAATGGCAAGATTGCAGGCGCCCTCCAGTCGGCTGTTTCTCTGAGCGTCACTTATGCAGGAGGACTTCACTCTGGCAGGAGCAGTTCATTAGGTTGCAGCAGCTGACTCAGTTTTTCCAACACTTGAAAAACCAGCCTAAGTGTCTCCAACCCCCTCACCAGCACCAGCCAGCTCCTTCCTTAGAGCTTTGAGTTGCAGGTCTAGACGGCCCTTTCTCTAGATTTCTAAGGTTTTCCCTTTGATTTTTTTCGAGGTAGCTGCTACCTCCATGAGACCTTAGAGTTCTCTTTTTACTGTTTAGTAGTTAACTCTCTCTCTCTCTCTCTCTCTCTATATATATATATATATATATACATATGATATATATGTGTGTATATATATGTCTATATGTATATATAGACATATATATATATATATATATATATTTTTTTTTTGAGATGGAGTTTTGCCCTGTCACCCAGGCTGGAGTGCAGTGGCTTATCTTGGCTCACTGCAACCTCCACCTCCCAGGTTCAAACGATTCTCCTGCCTCAGCCTCCTGAGTAGCTGGGATTACAGGTGTCCACCACCAAGCCCAGCTAATTTTTGTATTTTTAGTAGAGGCGGGGTTTCACCACGTTGGCCAGGATGGTCTCAAACTCCTGATCTTGTGATCCACCTGCCTCGGTCTCCCAAAGTGCTAGGATTACAGGTGTGAGCCACTGCCCCCAGCCCTAGTAGTTAACAATATTACACCCAGTTAATAATATTTTATATGGCTCACGCTTGTAATCCCAGCACTTTGGGAGGCTGAGGCAGGTGGATCATGAGGTCAGGAGTTCAGCACCAGCCTGGCCAATATAGTGAAACCCCATCTGTACTAAAAATACAAAAATTAGCTGGGCATGGTGGCGTGTGCCTATAATCCCAACTACTTGGGAGGCGGAAGCAGTAGAATTGCTTAAACTGGGACCTGGGAGGCGGAGGTTGCAGTGAGCCGAGATCGTACCACTGCACTCCAGCCTGGGCTACAGAGCGAGACTCTGTCTCAAAAGTCAAATAAAATAAAATAAAATTTTATGTTGTCTCTGTTCAAATACGTGGTGGGCCAGGGAAGGTGGCTCATGCATGTAATTCCAGCACTTAAGGAGGTGGAGGTAGTGGTGGGAGGATCCCTTGAGCCCAGGATTTTGAGACCAGCCTGATCAACAGAATGAGATCTGGTATCAAAACAAAAACAGTTGTATTTTCTGGAACCTGAATGAACATTGACAGATAGAGCATATGATTATTTTTTGGTTTTTGTTTTTAAACTTTCTGCTATCAAAAATTTTAAGCTTATATGAAAGTAGTGCAATGAAAATAGTGCAATGAAGCTGGTACACGTGTCACACAACCACAATCATCATCTCATGGCTGCTTTTACTTTATTTTATATTGTCATTCACATTTGCCCGACCTTCAACTGGGTATGTTGAAATAAATTCAAAGTATATTGGCAACAAATGTTTTTACAAGAAAATTGTTTCTTTAAAAAAACTTTGGGTCACTTGAATTTGTGCAATGTGCATGCATTACCTATTTTATCCACTAGCAGTGCACAAATGGAAATGAAACTTTTCTCTTGCAGATATGTAACTTGTATGTGGTCTTTTTCCTTTTGTTTTGAGCCAGAGTCTCACTCTGTTGCCCAGGCTGGAGTACAGTGGCAGATCTTGGCTCACTGCAACCTCCATCTCCCGCATTCAAGCGATTCTCCTGCTTTAGCCTCCCAAGTAACTGGACCTACAGGCGCCTGCCACCAAGCCCAGCTACTTTTTTTGTATTTTTAGTAGAGATGGGGTTTTGCCATGTTGGCCAGGCTGGTCTCAAACTCCTGACCTCAAGTGCCGCCTGCCTCGGCCTCCCACAGTGCTGGGATTATAGGCGTTACCCACCACACCTGGCCTGTTTCATCAAATTTAGATGCTACAAAATAGTAAACCCTCTCAATTTCACTCCATTCTAGTACAGAACATAATATGTGTGTGTGTGTGCGCGTGTTTCCTCTCTATTTATTTATTTATGAGGGCTGGGATTGGCGCTACCTTTCTGGAAGGCACTGGCCGGCCTGTCCCCCTTTTCTTTTTTTTTTTTTTTTTGAGACAGAGTCTTACTCTGTTGCCCAGGCTGGAGTGTAGTGGCTGCCATCTCAGCTCACTGCTACCTCTGCTTCTCAGGTTCAAGTGATTCTCCTGCCTCAGCCTCCAGAGTAGCTGGGATTACAGGCATGTGCACCACACCCAGCTGATTTTTGTACTTTTAGGAGAGACAGGTTTTCACCATGTTGGCTAGGCTGGTCTCAAACTCCCGACCTCAGATGATCTGCCAGCCTCAGCCTCCCGAAGTGCTGGGATTACAGTCATGAGTCGCCACACCTGGCCAGAATATACATTTATCCATTTAAAAATACAAGTTCAGCACTTTGGGAGGCTGAGGTGGGAGGATTGCTTGAGCCCAAGAGTTCAAGACCAGCCTGGGCAACATAGTGAAACCTCATCTCTACCATAAATACAAAAGGTTAGCTGGGTATGGTGGTGCCTGCCTGTAGTCCCAGCAATCTTGGAGGCTGAGGTGGGAGAATCACATGAGCCTGGGAGGTCAAGGCTGCAGTGAGCTGAGATCACGCCACTGTACCCTTGCCTGGTGACAGAGTGAGATCTGTCTCAAAAAAAAAAAAGTTTCATTACAAGATTTTTTTCATAAGCCAAGATATTTCAGGGTGATTTATCATTATGTAATTTTTTCAATTTTTCCCTGCCTTTTGTAGGAAGCAAGTCTAATATTTTCCTGTTTGCAAGTATTGCTCTCAATACTTTGCACCTCAATAAGGGCTTCATAAACTGAAGTTTCTTTCTTTCTTTCCTTCTTTTTTTTGTAAGATGGAGTCTCACTCTGTCGCCCCGGCTGGAGTGCAGTGGCATGGTCTCAGCTCACTGAAACCTCTGCCTCCCAGGTTCAAGCCATTCTCCTGCCTCAGCCTCCCAAGTAGCTGGGATGACAGGCTCCTGCGACTGTGGCCGGCTAATTTTTTATATTTTTAGCAGAGACAGGGTTTCACTATGTTGGCCAGGCTGGTCTCGAGCTCCTGACCTCAAGTGATCTGCCCCCCTTGGCCTCCTGAAGTGCTGGGATTACAAGCCTGAACCACTGCACCCAGCCTGAAGTTTCTTCCCTCTCTTCTTTTCTTTTCTTTTCTTTTTTCTTTTCTTTTCTTTTCTTTTCTTTCTTTCTTTCTTTCTTTCTCTTTCTTTCTTTCTTCTTTCTTTCTTCTTTCTTTTCTTTTCTTTTTCTTTCTTTCTTTTTCTTTTCTTTCTTTCTTCCTTCCTTCCTTCCTCCCTTCCTTTCTTCCTTCCTTTCTTCCTTTCTTTCCCTCCCTCCCTCCCTCCCTTCCTTCCTTCCCTCCCTCCCTCCCTCCCACCTCTCTCTCTCTCTCTTTCTCTCTTTCTTTTGTCAAAGTCTTGCTTTGCTTCCCAGGCTGGAGTACAATGGTGCAATCTCGGTTCACTGTAGCCTCTGCCTCCGGAGTTCAAGCAATTCTCCTGCCTCAGCCTCCCCAGTAGCTGGAATTACAGGCGCCTGCCACCATACCCAGCTGATTTTTGTATTTTTAGTAGAGACGGGGTTTCACCATGTTGGTCAGGCTGGTCTGGAATTTCTAACCTCAGGTGATCTACCCACCTTGGTCTCCCAAAGTGCTGTGATTACAGGTGTGAGCCACCATGACAAGCCTAATTTTTATTTATTAGATTTGTACTACAATACCATGCTCCACCCAGCTTTATATTAACACAGAAACAATTTAATCTTAATTGTTGAACTTAATTTTTTTTTTTAAGTTCCCCAGCACACATGCAGGATGTGCAGGTTTGTTACATAGGCAAATGTGTGCCATGGTGGTTTGCTGCACAGATCAACCTATCATGTAAGTATTAAGCCCAGCATGCATTAGCTCTTTTTCCTAATGTTTTCCTCCCCACTCTTCCCTGACAGGCCACAGAATTGTTGAACTTTTAAGCTAATTTCATAGTAACATTAAAATATCAGATTGTTTTACTTCAGCATTGATTAAAAGAATTGAGTGAAAAATTTGAACCTTACCGGAATAAATGAAGTCTTTTTAAATTTGAATCTGAAGATGTTACTGATAAAATTGGCATCACATAACTGGAAGTTCTATATATTAACATGTATCTAGTCTAGTCTACATATTAACAGCCATGGGTTCACTTTTTGCATAGGCATAAGAAAACTCTGAATTGAGGATGAGAAGATGAGTGAAATTAATTAAAAACAGTCAATTTATTTAAGTGAAAAGTCTTGCTTCACAGAGTGATTTGTAAGTGCACCTTCTGTATTAATTGTATTAATTAAATCATTGTCTCTGGGTAATGGTTTTTTTTTTTTTTTTTGAACAGAGTCTTGCTCCATCACCCAGGCTGGAGTGCAGTGGCATGATCTCGGCTCACTACAACCTCTGCCTTCTGGGTTCAAATGATTCTCCTGCCTCAGCCTCCCAAATAGCTGGGATTACAGGCATTTACCACCACACCCAGGTAATTTTTATATTTTTAGTAGAGATGGGATTTCACCATGTTGGCCAGGCTAGTCTCAAACTCCTGACCTCAAGTGACCCACCTGCCTCAGACTCCCAAAGTGTTGGGATTACAGGAATGAGCCACCATGTCCGGACTCTGGGTAATGTTTAGTTAAGATAATTGCTAAGTTTTGAAATAGATGCAGATACCTCTACAGAAAATTCATGTCTACTGGTTTTCCTGTGGTTATTTATTTATTTTTGAGACAGGGTCTCACTCTGTCACCCAGGCTGGAGTGCAGTGGCGTGATCTCGGCTCACTGCAACCTCTGCCTCCCGGGTTCAAGTGATTCTCCTGCCTTAGTCTCCTGAGTAGCTGGAATTATAGGCATGTGCCACCATGCCTGGCTAATTTTGTGTTTTTAGTATAGATGGGGTTTTACCATGTTGGCCAGGCTGGTCTCAAACTCCCGACCTCAAGTGATCTGCCCACCTCGGCCTCCCAAAGTGTTGGGATTACAGGTGTGAACTGTGCCCAGCCTGATCTTTTTATTTTTATTTTATTTTATTTTTTATCATTATTTTTATCCATTAAACTTTTTTAATGGGTCTCAAAATTCTGTGACAAATTTTTGGTCAAGTTGTTTCCATTAAAAAGTACTGATTTTAAAAACTAATAACTTAAAACACCAAAATGGTCCACAAAACATTCTCCTTTCTGTCTGAGGGTTTTATGATGCATTGTTATCATTAACCAGTCTTTTACTACTAAACTTAAATGGCCAATTGAAACAAACAGTTCTGAGACTGTTCTTCCTCCACCACTGATTAAGACCAGGGTGGCAGGTATTAGGGATAATATTCATTTAGCTTTCTGAACTTTCTGGGCAGACTTGGTGATCTTGCCAGCTCCAGCAGCCTTCTTGTCCACTGCTTTGATGACACCCACCGCAACTGTCTGTCTCACATCACGAACAGCAATGTGACCCAGAGATGTATAGTCTGAGAAGCTCTCAACACACATGGGCTTGCCAGGAACCATATCAACGACAGCAGCATCACCAGACTTCAAGAATTTAGGGCCATCTTCCAGCTTTTTACCAGAACGGCGATCAATCTTTTCCTTCAGCTCAGCAAACTTGCATGCAATGTGAGCCGTGTGGCAATCCAGTACAGGGGTATAGCCAGCGCTGATTTGGCCTGGATGGTTCAGGATAATCACCTGAGCAGTGAAGCCAGCCGCTTCCATTGGTGGGTCATTCTTACTGTCACCAGCAACGTTGCCACAACGAACATCCTTGACAGACACATTCTTGACATTGAGGCCCACATTGTCCCCAGGAAGAGCTTCACTCAAAGCTTCATGGTGCATTTCGACAGATTTTACTCCAGCTGTAATGTTGACTGGAGCAAAGGTCATCACCACACCAGGTTTGAGAACACCAGTCTCCACTAGGCCAACAAGAACAGTACCAACACCACCAATTTTATAGACATCCTGGAGAGGCAGGCACAAGGGCTTGTCAGTTGGGCAAGTTGGTGGTAGGATGCAGTCCAGAGCCTCAAGTAGCAGGTTCCACTGGCATTGCCATCCTTATGGGTGACCTTCCAACCCTTGAACCAAGGCATGTTAGCACTTAGCTCTAGCATGTTGTCACCATTCCAACCACAAATTGGCAAAATGCTACTGTGTCAGCGTTGTAGCCAGTTTTCATACTGTAAGTGCTGACTTCCTGAACGATTTCCTCATATCTCTTCTGGCTGTCGGGTGGCTCAGTGGAATCCACTTTGTTAACACCAACAATTGGTTGTTTCACACCCAGTGTGTAGCCAGAAGGGCATGCTCTCGGGTCTGCCCGTTCTTGGAGATACCAGCTTCAAATTCACCAACACCAGCAGCAACAATCAGGACAGCTCAGTCAGCCTGAGATGTCTCTCTAATCATGTTTTTGATGAAGTCTCTGTATCCTGGGGCATCGATGATAGTCATGTAGTACTTGCTGGTCTTGAATTTCCACAAGGAGATATCAATGGGGATACCATGTTCACACTTGGCTTTCAGTATATCCAAGACCCAGGCATACTTGAAGGAGCCCTGTCCCATCTCAGCAGCCTCCTCTTCCAATTTTTCAATGGTTCATTTGTCGATGCCACAGCATTTGTAGATTAGATGGCGAGTAGTGGTAGACTTGCCCAAATCTACATGTCCAGTGATGACAATGTTGATATGAGTCTTTTCCTTTCACATTTTGGCTTTTAGGGGTAGTTTTCATGACACCTGTGTTCTGGCAGCAAACCTGTTGCGAAAAAGCTGTTCTTTTTATTTTTTGACATGGAATCTCGCTCTGTTGTCCAGGCTGGAGTGCAATGGTGCACTCAGCTCACCGCAACGTCTGCCTCCTGGATTCAAGCAATTCTCCTGTCTCAGCCTCCTGAGTAGCTGGGATTGCAGGCACCTGCCCCACATCTGGCTAATTTTTGTATTTTTAATAGAGATGGGGTTTCACCATGTTGGCCAGGCTGCTGTTGAACTTTTGACCTCAAGTGATCCACCAGCCTTGGCCTCCTAAAGTGCTGAGATTACAGGTGTGAGCCACCACGCCTGGCCTGGTTATTGATCTTGATATGGCACTGATAGTAAATGTCAACAAAAGTTTTGTGCAGGTTATACACAGAAATGGAAATTCAATATTCACTTAGGTTTTTTTGTTTTAGACATCTTTTAAGTTCATTACGGAAGAAAGGGCTTATTACAAAATAAAAAATTATCAAATACCAAATAGTTAGAGATTTCTACCACACAGTAAGTGGTAAAATAGTTGTAGCAAGAACATTTAGAGTTCTCTCAGTACGTGGTTCGTGTATCACTAGCTATCATGTATCACTGATCCCAGATATCAACCTGAAAAACGTCTCCAACCACAACTACAGAAGGACTTAGCTGTTCTCAGCCACTCCAAGTGCACTGTTTTGTCAGCAAGTACTGTCCACGCCGACCTGAGAGGAAAGTGTTATATTGAGTTTGGGAGGTTCAGGCTCAGGGATTTCATTGCTGGTCTTTTTTCAAATTTAACCAGGTGTTCAAGTGAGAACTCCGTTCATTGAGCACAATACTAGACCATGGCAAGCTAGGAATATAAAGTAGAGGTCTAGTAAGCTAGTCCCTGCTTATTCTAGTAAAAGTAAAAATCACATTACCTCGTAAAGAGTAAAAAATCTGGGACAAATGCTAAACTGGATGGCATACTGAGACAACAGACAAAATGGGACTGTCCAAGGTGAACGCTACTCATGGTAAAGAAGAGGATGGATAGAGACAGAGTTAGGATCAAGATTTCTCAACCTCCATTTTATGTTATTTTAATTATTTTTTATTCTTTTATTTATATTTTTTATTTAGTTTTTTTGGAGATGGAGTCTCACTCTGTCACCCAGGCTGGAGTGCAGTGGTGCAGTCTCACTTGCAACCTCCACCTCCTGGGTTCAAGTAATTCTCCCATCTCAGTCTCCCAAATAGCTGGGATTATAGGCACCCACCACCATGCCTGCCTACTTTAAAACAATTTTTTAGTAGAGATGGGGTTTCGCCATGTTGGCCAGGCTGGTCTCAAACTCCTGACCTCAAGTGATCCACCCACCTCGGCCTCCCAAAGTGCTGGGATTACAGGCGTAAGCGACTGTGCTCAGCCTGTTATTTCAATTTTGAACCATGCAAATATATTATTTATTTTTAAGTTAGACTAAGAAAAGAAAAAAGGCATAGAATAGTGTATAGAATGGCAACATCTGTGGGCATTTATAAAAAAGAAAAGACTTACTTGCCTATAATTTACTCTTTTTTTTTTTGAGATGGAGTCTTGCTTTGTCACCCAGTCTGGAGTGCAGTGGCGAAATCTCAGATCACTGCAACATCCACCTCCCAGGTTCAAGCGATCTTCCTGCTTCAGCCTCCTGAGTAGCTGGGACTACAGGCATGTGCCACCATGCCTGGCTAATTTTTTTGTATTTTTTTTTCAGTAGAGACAGGGTTTGGCCATATTGTCCAGGCTAGTCTCGAACTCCTGAGCTCGGATAATCCACCTGCCTCAGCTTCCCAAAGTGCTGGGATTACATGTACAATTTACTCTTTTTAAACCAGCAGTTTCCAATATTTTTGGTACCAGGGACCGATATTTCATGGAAGACAAATTTCCCTTGGCCTGGGCTGTGGTGGGTGGGGGGGTGAATATGGTTTTGGGATGATTCAAGCACATTGTATTTATTGTATACTTTATTATATTACATTGTAATATATAATGAAATAATCATACAATTCATCATAATATAGAATCAGTGGGAGCCCTGAGCTTATTTTCCTGCACTTAGACAGTCCCATCTCAGGGGGATGGAAGACAGTGACAGATCATCAGGCCTTAGATTCTCATAAGGAACACATAACCTAGATCCATTGAATGCACCGTTCACAATAGGGTTTCTGTTCCTATGAGAATCTAATGCCACTGTTGATCTGACAGGAGGTGGAACCAGTGGGAACTCAGGCAGTAATGTTCACTCGCTGGCTGCTTACCTCCTGTTGTGTGCCCCAGTTCCTAAAAGGCCAAGGACCAGTACCAGTCTGTGGCCCAGGAATTGGAGAACCCTGGTTTTTTTTTTTTTGAGTTGGAGCCTCACTCTGTTGCCAGGCTGGAGTGTAGTGGTGGGATCTCAGCTCACTGCAACCTTTGCCTCCCGGGTTCAAGCAATTCTCCTGTCTCAGCCTCCTGAGTAGCTGGGACTACAGGCATGCACCACCATGCCCAGCTAATTTTTGTATTTTTAGTAGGGCAGGGTTTCACTGTGTTGGCCAGGATGGTCTTGATTTCTTGACCTCGTGATCCACCTGCCTTGGCCTCCCAAAGTGCTAGGATTACAGGTGTGAGCCACTGTGCCCAGCCAGGAGCCCTGCTTTAAACAATATTCTGAGGCTCTTCATATTTTACTTGTAGTCAGTGAGGAGAAGATCTAAAAATAAGGAAATGCCTTTGTCATTCCAAGTAAAAAATTTCCTAGCTTGCCATAAATGAAGAGGGTTAGAATATAAGTCTCACTTAATGTCACTGATAGGTTCTTGGAAACTGAACGTTAAGTTAAATTAGTTTTTAACAAAACTAATTTTACCATAGGCTTGTGAAAGTTGGAGATAACAGGAAGAGATCACTTTTCTCAGACCCAGACAAAATAGGGCCAGGAAGGCCCAAAGGAGAAGAGGCGCATGCTTGCATATCTGAAATAAGAACTGTTACCAAGGACTTTCTAAAAATCCTTTCACATCCTTTACAAAATCTCCTGCTTTGATAAGGTTTGTCACTAGACATTCTTTAGGACTTCAGAAATTCAGTTAAGATGTTCTTGAAAGTGGCTACTTGCCCCCCAACCCCCCCCCAAAAAAAAAGAAAAAGAAAAAAAAAAAAGATGTTCTTGAAAGAATACTTGCAAAAAAAAAGAAAGAAAGAAAGAACACTTGCATCTCCACCAAGGAACTGACGACTATGGCTTTGAACCTCTGGAATTGATGAACTCTGTTTCCAAGCAGCTTATGTAAATGTCTTCTTACTGATAAAAGCTCCCCTTACCCTTCCCTCACCAAATGCACTGGTAGCTTGCCATTTCATGCACTCCAGATTTTTTTTTCTTTTTTTTTTGAGACAGAGTCTCACTCTGTTGCCCAGGCTGGAGTGCAGTGGTGCAATCTCAGCTCACTGCAACCTCCACCTCCCAGGTTCAAGTGATTCTCATGCTTCAGCCTCCCAAGAAGCTGGGATAAAGGTGCGTGCCACCATGCCCAGCTATTTTTTTTTTTTTTTTGTATTTTTAGTAGAGACAGGATTTCACCATGTCGACCAGGTTGGTCTCGAACTCCTGACCTCAGGTGATCTGCCCACCTCATCTTCCAAAGTGGTGGGATTACAGGTGTGAGCCACTGTGCCCAGCCACACTCCAGATTATAATCCTTATTTCTATTTTAGAGTAAGCCCAACACCCAACATATTTAGAGATAATTTTTTTCTAGCGTTTTTTTTTTTCAGATTGACAGCGTAATTGATATAAACAAGTTCCTACAGTATATTTCTGGTCACAAAAACATCACCAAACTTCTAAATAAAGACCCAAAAAACTTCTAACATTTAACATTGAAATAAATGTTATGTATAGCTCACATTTATAATGTACAAATGTGTATACTTTTTACATATAATTATCATATACTTTACCAATTTTTATTTTATAATAATTTGTATTCATTTATCCATTCGTTGATTTTCTAATTCATTTATTCCAGTTCAGGGTCATGGGTGGCTGGAGCCTATCCTGGCAGTTGAGGGTGCAAGATGGGAGCCATTCCAAACAGGCCACATGAACTCAGACTGGGACACTTTAGACACACCAACGAACCTAACCTGCACATCTCTGGGGTGTGGGAGGAGACCAGAGTACCCAGAGGAAGCCCACACAGACATGCGGAGAAGGTGCTCTAGAACACACCCTAGCAATGGTGTCAGGCCTGGCCTCAGAGGGTGGACAGGAGCTTGCAGGGAAAATGACAGAGCTGGCTCCCCTCCCTGAGCCGTGCTTCTTTTGAGACAAGGTCTCATTCTGTTGATGAGGCTGGAGTGCAGTGGTATCACCATGTCTCACTACAGCCTTGACCTCCCAGGGTTGGGTGATCCTGCCACTTCAGCCTTCCAAGTAGCTGGGACTACAGGCATGTGGCACCATGCCTGGCTAATTTTTTATATTTTTAAATAGAGGTGAGATCTTACCATGTCCAAGCTGGTCTTGAACTCCTGGGCTGAAGCGATCCATCCACGTCAACCTCCCAAAGTGATGGGATCACAAGCCACCTGCCTGGCCCTGGCTCCCTTAAAATGTGACCTTTGAAGGCAAAATGGTAGGTCCTGTATAAAACACTGCAACAAACTCTAATAATTCCCTACATGCTTGCTTCTATTCTAAGTCTTACTCACAAAACACAAAACCTGTAGTTGACAAAGGTTTGGGAGAGTCTAGCAGTTGTAATCAAACAAGAGTTTGCAGTCCCCGCCAGAAAAGATGTGGTGTCAGAAGAGGGGCAGACAAATGAGAGCACTGCCCTGATGAGTCACTTGCTTGAGTGAGGTCACCAGCTAGGTTTTCACTGCCAGAAAATCAGCAGCTGCTGGACTAGAACATTCCACATTGCTGACAACAGCTCTTCTTCCTTCAGAAGTTTGTTTTCTGCCATTCTGCCAGAACATCTAACATGTTTTCTCTACGATATTTATCCTAGAAGGTGAGGAACCTGCCTTTATGTTCTGAACTATGCATGATAGAGGAGCCAATACAAATACAAATAAAAGACTCTTTCAGAATTCCAAGCCAAACCTTCAAGGCCAGAAGCAGCTAGATGTAAATAAGGGCAGGGATTTTTTATGCAGAGAAACAACTCACCTGAGGTAATAAAACAAACCAATAAAGACAATACATTTTTTTTTTCCTGAGACAGAGTCTCTCTCTGTTGCCCAGGCTGGAGTGGAGTGGTGCAATCTCGGCTCACTGCAATCTCCACCTCCTGTGTTCAAGAGATTCTCCTGCTTCAGCCTCTCGAGTAGCTGGTATTACGGGTGCGTGCCACCACACCCAGATAATTATTTTTATTTTTATTTTTAGTAAAGACAGGGTTTTACCATGTTGGCTGGGATGGTCTCCATCTCCTGGCCTCATGATCTGCCTGCCTCAGCCTCCCAAAGTGATAGGATTACAGACATGAGCCACAGTACTCAGCCAATACATTTTCTTAATCCTAAACTTAGTAATTGTCTCATAAGGTCAGCTGGATCCCAGTACTCCTTTACCCAGTGAATTCTCAGCAGAGAATCACTTCATTTAGTGAGTTGTTCATTTTATTTTATTTTTTGAGACAAAGTCTTGCTCTGTCACCCTGTCACCTTGCCCAGGCCAGAGTGCAGCTGTGCGCTCTTGGCTCACTGTAGCCTCTGCCTCCTGAGCTCAAGTGATTCTCCTGTCTCAGCCTCCCGAGTAGCTGGGATTATAGGTGCATCCCACCATGCCTGGCTAATTTTTGTATTTTTAGTACACACAGGGTTTCACCATGTTGGCCAGGCTGGTCTCGAACCTCTGACCTCAAATGATCTGCCTGTTTCAGCCTCCCAAAATGCTGGGATTGCAGGCATGAGTCACCATGCCCTGCGAACTTGTTCATTTTAAATGTAAGTTGTTTATCTCAAAGGGAAATATTCACCTCTTTCTTTTCTTTCTTTTTTTGAAATGGAGTCTAGCTCTGTCGCCCAGACTGGAGTGCAGTGGCGAGATCTCGGCTCACTTCAACCCCACCTCCTGGGTTCAAGCGATTCTCCTGCCTTAGCCTCCTGAATAGCTGGGACTACAGGTGTATGCCCCTATGCCCGGTTAATTTTATGCACCTTTACAGAGCAAAACAGATCTAAGAAATGCAACTAGCAATGCTCTATTTATTAAAACTCATGAAATAACACTTTTCTCTAAAATCCAGAAGACCAAGAATTTTCTTTTTCTTTCTTTCTTTTTTTGAGATGGAGTTTCGCTCTGTTGCCCAGGCTGGAGTGAAGTGGCACGATCTCGGCTCACTGCAACCTCCGCCTCCCAGGTTCAAGTGATTCTTCTGCCTCAGCCTCCAGAGTAGCTGGGACTACAGGCGTGCCTGGCTAATTTTTTTTTTTTTTTTTTTTTTTTAGTAGAGATGGGGTTTCACTATGTTGGCCAGGCTGGTCTTGAACTCCTGACCTCGTGATCCACCCACCTCGGCCTCCCAAAATGCTGGGATTACAGGCATGAGCCACCGTGCCTGGCCTAAGATCAAGAATTTTCATTTTGCCATTACATGAGATGTACTTATCTGAGCCTGATTGAATGGGTGGGATCTAGAAGAAAAAATGAAATTACCTTTCAATTTATTTCTGCAAAAGAAAAAATTCTTGGCATGGTTTAGTGCCCCCCAAAATTTTATTTCTGCCTAAGATTTATGGGCCTTGTGCACAGTTTAATATGAGACACATATGTTAGGAAATACCTCAGGAGGCCGATTGAGGCGGCTCACACCTGTAATCCTACCACTTTGGAAGGCCAAGGCGGGTGGATCATGAGGTCACGAGTTCGAGAGCAGCCTGGCCAACACAGTGAAACACTGTCTCTACTAAAAATACAAAAATTAGCCAGGCATGGTGATGGGTGCCTATAGTCCCAGCTACTGAAGAGGCTGAGGCAGGAGAATTGCTTGAACCCTGCAAGTGGAAGTTGCAGTGAGCCAAGATTGTGCCACTGCACTCCAGCCTAGGTGACAGAGCAAGACTCCATCTCAAAAAAAGGAAAAAAAAGGAAAGGACCAAAGGTAGGTAAATGCATGAATTTAAAAAAAAAAAAAAAGAAAAAGAAGAAAAAGAAAGAAAGAAGAAAATACCTCGGGAAAAAGCCATCAGTGTGCTCAACATAAATTCATCATCATTTAACTTACTGAGCTAATACAATTTTTTTCAAAAGATATTAATACATACATAAATGTGATGGCCACTTAACACTGTGTTGAGATTTAAAAAATACTTCATCAAAAATTACAAAAGGATGCATACTAAATTGTTTAACAGCAGTTATATTTAACGAGTAGGTTTGGGGAAAGGAGGCACATTCATTTATTTCTTTACAGAGACTCTCTACTGTTCATCTTTGTAAAATTGAGTTGCATTAATTTTTTAATAAAAGAAAGTTTGGAGACTGTAACTCTAAAAAAGAAAAGAAATGGCCACCAATTATAAGGGCCACTGAATAAATGAGGCAAAGGATAGGATGATTTTGAGGGTAGGAGGGCAGTCTAGGGCGGCATGGAGGAATTCCTGGTACAGTCATGCATGCAAGAAGATGGGGAAATGTGTGTGAGGGTGGAGTCTAGGGAAATCTCTGTGTTACCCATAGGCTTGAGAGACTTAGTCAATTTTCTCCAATCTCTGTTCTGCAAACTACCAGTGGATTTGTTGTGTCATCTCGGGCACATAGCATAGGAGTGAGTAAGAAGTTTGTCCTTTCTGTAACAGCATGGTGTTAGATAAGAGAGCTAATTTAGATGTATGTTTGCTCTTGTCATTAACTAGTTTGGAGACCTTAATTAGGTCCACTGAGGGGGTCTACATAAGGTACCATGGATGTCTAAGAGAAGTTAAACATCTGTCTTGTGTAGAGAATATTTTCTTTTAAATTTCGACGGGCTGTCTCTTGTAAGTAGCAAAGGTCTGGGTCAGGAATGGCGTTGCAAATAAAATTATCCATTGCTTGGAGGCCTGGTTAGTAGCTAGGGAGACAAGCTCTTCCTAAAAGTTTTCTCTTCTTTCTCCCGACCCACTAAACTGTAAGTTCCATATGAACAACAACCATATCCTCTACTGTAGTACAATACCTGGAATATATAGCAGCTACCCAATAATTAGCTGAATGAATGAATTTACAAATGATCTGAGCTAAGAATGGTTATTATAAGATTTTGGTACTGACCACCAGGCGGCTCTCATTTCCCCAAATCGCAATAGCTTCTGGAAGCTAGACATTCTTTGAGGACCTTAAGGATTTTGATGTGTAGAAGGTACTTGCTCAGAATCACAGTATTAGTTTAGGACAGAGTCAGGGATAGAACCTAGCTCACAACATGAACAAATACAAAAACTATGAAGGTAATATTCCTATTCCTCCAGGCATTAGCTCTAATGCAGCTCTTCACACTATAGCCTGGCTGCATCTATCCTTTAAACTTGTACAGTAACAAACTTCACATGAATCTAAAATATTCAAACTACCTACAGGCTTTCTACAGAACCAACCCCCCCTCAGCAGCACTATAGCACACTAACTCAACAGGGCAAATACTTCCTGAGACCTCTGTCAGTTGGCAACTAAGCTAATTCTTCCCATAACTTTTGTGATTTCTGCAGTTAGTCTCCAAGCATGGTCCTCAAATCAGCAGGATCAGCATTACCTGGGAACTTGTTGGAAATGCAGTGTAAGTTCCCTCTAGAATTGCTAAATCAGAAACTCAGTAATCCATGTTTTAACCATCCCTCTAGGTAACTCTGATGCATGCTAAGCGATTCTCTGTGCTAGCAAAACCCCAGATTTTCCCAGTGAGGGACTATCAATGCTTAAGAATTCTATTTGTAAACTTTTCTGAAGATTAGCTATTTTAGAGGTTTAAGTAGTAATTTAGGCATAGTGGTTGCGAGGTGAAAACCAGACATTCAAGGAATGATCTGCTAAACTCTTTTGTTTTCCTCTGGCAGAGATTCGCAACCCTTTTCCTTTCTTTGTATAAAATCCCACAGGCCACTGGTTTCACCCTGACTGTAGACTAGAATCACTGCGGGAGCTCAAAAAGACAAAGCACTAATAAAAAACTCCATATCTGTGTCTCAAAGATTGATTCAGTTAGTCCGGGGTGGTGCCTGGGCATCAATATTCAATGCTTTCCAGGTGGTTCTGCAGTCAGCATTGCAAACCACTTACAGGGATTGTAGAAGTGGAAAATCACAGGAAAATTAAGTTATGTTGTGTGTCGGGGGACCAGGGGAAGGGTGAGCATTTCATAGCAGGAACTTCTAATATGAAGAAACATGCAAGAACTAAAGGATTAAGCTATATCTCTATTAAAAAACCCTTCATTTTCAGAGTCATTGTTTACGTATCAGTCTACTTAGTGGTTCTCAAGAGTGTGATTCAGAATTCCCTAGGGGTACCTGCACTCTTTCAGGAGTCCAAGAGGTCAAAGCTATGTTCATAAGAACATTTGCTTTTTGGCCGGGTGCGGTGGCTCGTGCCTGTAATCCCAGCACTTTGGGAGGCTGAGGCAGGTGGATCACAAGGTCAGGAGTTCAAGACCATTCTGGCCAATATAATGAACCCTCATCTTTACTAAAAAATACAAAAAATTAGCCAGGTATGGTGGTGTGCGCCTGTAAACCCAGCTACTCTAGAGGCTGATACAGGAGAATCCCATGAACATGGGAGGCGGAAGTTGCACTGAGCCGAGATCACGCCATTGCACTCCAGCCTGGGCGACAGTGCAAGACTCCATCTAAAAAAAAAAAAAAAAAAAAAAAGAACATTAGCTTTTTTCACTTTCATTCTCATTACAGTGGCGTTTTCCAGAGGCTAAATAATATGATGTCATTGCTCTGATAGCTGATGGAACATGTGCTTGTTATTTTTGTCTTGAAAATGTTCCAGCTTCTAAAATGATAGGTATCTACAGATAAAGCCCAGAAAGATTAAAACCTTCTTGGGGATATTCAGTAAATTTAAGTGTAAAGGGGTTCCTGAGACCAGAATGTTTGAGAATCTCTGGCCAGGATCAATGGACACAATCCAGTTATTTTTCTTAGATGTTAGAGTAAGAAAAGGCTGGCCTAATTTACCTCCTAAGCAGTTACAAAGTTGATAAACAATGAAGGAAGACTTAGCAGTTTCTTTCAAACTATTGTAAATGATGAAATTAAGGGAAGCAAGTGCCTGTCTAGGTTATGAACCAAAGCATAAAATTAATTTGCAATTTTGATTTACTCCACAAGCTGCTTACTAGAAAAGGGTTATGGGAACCCAGAAGTTCTAGAACAGGCTATAGTTCAAATGAAATGTGCAATGACTTAAATCAGTTCAAGTGGGAACTCCCCTGATTCCATACCCATTCACGAGCCCCAGCAGACAGTATTTCCCTCCCCATCACCACACAATTACTTAGAGACACAAGCACAAGATTTTCATTCACTTTTCTGCATACTTTATTTGTTACAAACATACAATTTTTTTTTAAATATAGACTGTAAAACTCCATTTGCAAAAGTCTATTGTAAGGAGTGCACACCAGCAGGAAGGATTCTTTAACTTTTTTCTGTGAGTTTTTCTGTCAGTTTTGCTAGTTAGTGGTAAATACGGGACCCGCCATTTTTACAGACCTGTCTGAAGCTTCTGACTGTATTCACATTGCTCTTTTGAAGCAGTCCTGCTCCTCTCAAAATTGATCAAATCTGAGCTTCAACCTACAGGCAATGAGATCAACAGCCCGTCTGGACTCTGCTTTTGAACGGTTTTCAGGAAGTGTGATTTTTGAATGGGTACTGCACTTCACAGATTTGTTTGAATTGCCCATGCAGCTCTATGTTTGTTAAAGTGCATTCTTCTTTAAAAAATAAGCAAGAGGAATAATCTTTACTCTTTAACCAAGGTACTTAAAAAAATGAACTTTTTGGTCTCTCAGCAGATATTCCCAAATTGATCCTATCACTACAAATTTTAGTGTTCTATTTACAAACATTTATAGGGTTACAGGTGGAGGGGAACCTTATAAAATTAAAGGTGCAGCTTCTCTTGAAGCAGAAATCAGTTCTACAAATTCATACATAGGAACACACACTTGGTTTACAATGCATAAGCATGTGGGTATTTACACAGAGATTGAAGACATCCCCAAGAAACACATTTTAAAGTAATTTCCAACCTAAACTTTAATTGTACATCTAGATCAGGAAGCTGTCTCCTGCTATCAAGATTTGGTTTTAATTCATTCAAATTATTTCTGTAGATTCTCTACTGGCAGGACATCAGTCCCAGCTTTGGAGTGATAATCTAGTCTAAGGAAGCCACTGGTAGATTTATGATTGGCAGTGAAGATTCCTGGAGAACAAAAAAGTATGTTATCTGGAAATATATCAGAAGACAAATGAATTTTTAAAAAAGATCTTGGAAAAACATCTGCATGGAGGCCCAAAAGGTATAAATCCCTAATATAATTGTTCTAGAACTTCAGAAAAAAGAAGTCCAAATACCCTGACAATCTTACTACTCAAATATTGATGTAATTGAAAAATAACTCAAATATACTTGTCTGCTACCAAAACATGCAAAATCAGTATGTCCCATACTGACTTCAAGCCAGTCTCTAGACTTTTTGCTCAACCTATTGACTAAGAAATTCAGAGTGGGCTGGGCATGATGGCTCACACCTGTAATCCCAGCACTTTGGGAGGCTGAGGAAGGCAGATCACCTGAGGTCAGGAGTTCAAGACCAGCCTGGCCAACATGGTGAAACCCTGTCTGTACTAAACATACAAAAAATTAGCTGGGTGTGGTGGCGCACGCTTGTAATTCCAGCTACTTGGGAAGCTGAGGCAGGAGAATCACTTCAACCTGGGAAGCGAAGGTTGCAGTGAGCTGAGATTGAGCCACCGCAATCACTCCAGCCTGGGCGAGTGAAACTCCATCTCAAAAAAAAAAAAAAAAAAAAAATCCAGTATCTCATCAGTTCAAAATGAAACTCTCAAATTCCTACAACACAAATGTGTTTAATGATATAATCCAGTTCTTAAATTTTCTTGGGACTCTCCCTGCAGTTACGTCTCTCAAAAAGGAATTTAACAAGAGAATAAACAAACCACTCACCACCATATTTCCAAATATAAAGATTCTTCCAACCAGCCTGATCTTGCAACTCGGAGTTAAGACTGGGGACAAAATATTTGGCTTTAAGAAATAAGAGACGGCCTAAATTGGTATTTTGGAAAAAGTTAGCTATTGAAGAGTTACTGAAGGGAAGGGGGGAAAAGGACAAACTCATGCCTTCTGCAATATTCTAGTGGACACTGGATAGGGCTATTGCTTTCTTTCCAATACTCTGGGCCCACATTTCATCATACTAAAAAGACATAATTAGTTCTCTTGCCCATGTCAATGGATATTAGATATAACACAAGGAAAATGAAATTTGCTTCTAGACTCAAAATCTGATGACACTTAAAAGTATAATTATACTTTTTAATTAAACTGTTAGAATCACCTATGGGAGAAAAATGAGTTTTAGCTCCCAATAAAGCTCTGCTCTTAGTTTATTAGAAATCCTATTGAGCAGTGAAACTGCCAATATGGCAGTTGTTATTGTTTTAACACAGCTCTACCTATCCCAACTGGAATGTCTAATTCAAGAGGCATGAGTTAGATTTTCAAATGATTGTGAATAGAGGTGATTACACTGATGGCATATTCCCTACTTCTTTAGGAAATATAAAATACATTCATGAAGGCCTTACTTGGATCGGGGTACAGATAACAATTGGGAATCCCTAGGGTAACAAGTTTTCATGATGCAATTTTATTATTTTTTCATTTTCCAAATCTAATTTTCAGTACTGATAATTGGACCACCATTGTTCAAGTAGAAGTTCGTTAAATCTGTCAGTAATGAAACTGAGTTTTAAGACTGAGGGCTGGGAAAGGTGACTTTAAATAGCAAAGTCAGACATCAAAAGAACTTGTTATTCAAGAGTCCAGCTATCTGCTGAAACTTCTGGGGAGCGAATACTTGAAAATTAATGACTTTGTTTTTTCTAAGTTAAAAATGGGGGAAATGAAGTTATAATTTGCCATTTCCACCTTACATTTGGAATTCCTTTTTTTTTTTTTTTTGAGACAGAGTCTTGTTTTGCCACCCAGGCTGGAGTGCAATGGTGCAATCTTCACTCATTGCAACCTCTGCCTCCCAGGTTCAAGTCATTCTCCTGCCTCAGCCTCCCAAGTGGCTGGGACTACAGGCATGCGCCACCATGCCCAGCTAATTTTTGTATTTTTAGTAGAGACGGGGTTTCACCATGTTGTCCAGAGTGGTCCTGAACTCCTGACCTCAAGTGATCCGCCGGCCTCGGCCTCCCAGAGTGCTGGAATTACAGGCGTGAGCCACCACACCCGGCCACATTTGGAATTTCAAATGGGGCATATGACACAGACTTTATTCTTTTTTTGTTTATATTTTCTTAAGGTAAATGTGGTTTTTTTTTCTTTTTTCTTTTCTACAAACTATCTCCCGCCCTCCCCTGCCCCACCCACACACCCATTATCCAGTATATTGAATTGGAGTTGTAACTCTAGGAAGACAGCTAATTGATTTACAGTACTCTAAAACCAACCCTGAAAACTGATAATCTCATTCACTTACTATAACTTCAGTGCTGTTGTTGACAGAAAAGAAAAAGTTACCTTAAGGCTCAAGGGAAAGTAACTTATTAAATTGTGAATGCAGCATTGTTTACTCTCCCATCCATTGGAAACTAGCAAAATGCATTCTGG
Source organism: Cacajao melanocephalus (assembly GCA_963573385.1). Taxonomy (NCBI): domain Eukaryota; kingdom Metazoa; phylum Chordata; class Mammalia; order Primates; family Pitheciidae; genus Cacajao; species Cacajao melanocephalus. The sequence continues at coordinate 44,862 of CAUYLG010050001.1, read as the reverse complement.
ATCAATAATACAAACCTAACATTAGCAAAGATTTCTACTCTTCTTACACAGAGTTAGAACAATATTCATAAGCAATTATCTAAGGGAGCCTGAGAAACTATGATCCACATCACACAAAGATTTCATGTATTTCATGATCAAAAAGTGCTTTATCTTTGAGAAATATGTCAGGTTTAAAATGGAAATACACAATGTAAAGTCACTTGACATTTTTTTTTCAAGTGAAGTACAAAGTAGAAAAGGAGCAAAAAGATGGAGGCTCTGCTCTCTGAACAGGCCTTCTGCATGTGACTTTTAGGGTATACGAAATTAAAATTGTTTAGAATTAAAAATAGTGGGACTTTACACCACTATATTGTAAAACCTGAGATTGGACATCAAAACAGTCAACTTTGTTATTCATCAGAGCAATTCTGATACTTCCTAAAAATAGAAGACAACTCAATTGAATTAACTCCAGGGTCAAAAACATTAATTTTCCCCAATCAAAAAGGAGACTGATCACTAACATTATACCAAGAGTGCTGCAGAAAGACAAACTCTCTGCAAATGAGTCATTTCTACATAAGCAAAAAAGTCACTTTTCTCCTTTTCTTTGTCACTGATCAAGGCCACACTATTTTCAAATGAATATCTACTGAGAGATCAGTTGTGCATTGGACAAAGTACCATAATTGGGTTAAAAATGAAAACAAAATTTACAGTGAAGAATACTTATGTGCATGGCTTACACACTCCAGCTTCTCAATTTCATCCACCTCAAGAGCAAGATAGATGCAAAGTCACCTTGTGTAGATTACATTCTACACCCCTGTAAAGCCAGTCAAGGTCACATTTAACAAAGCATCTTCAGCAACTACAATGCCTGAAGTGTGCAGCCGTTTACAGACCACTCAATATGAGGGCATTATTATAACCAGCCTCTTTTGCCCACAACCCTGCATTTTCAGATAAGACAGGATAATTGTTTTGTTTTGAGAAAACTGAAGCTTGAATCTCTTAAAAGACCTGCAATTTACTGCAAAGTAATCCAGAGGAAACAAAGGAAGCAGGAGGTTAATGGCTGCCTGCACCAAAAGCCTCTCAATCATTTTGCAGTAAATAATTATGGAAAGTGATGTGACAAGTAGCCATGTGTGTATCACAGCTACAGTCATTTATACCACCTACATGCCTCCGATAGTTACATAGGGTGTTTGGGTTTTTGGTTTGGTTTTCACTTTGATTTTTGGTGCCATACAGATTTATATTTTGTTCTATGCAGCATATGCACTGAAAAACTTGCTGCTGTTCCACTTGCTGAAATGACAGGTAGGGACAATAGAAACCAAAACAGAGTAGTAGTTAAGAGTAGTAGGATTCTCTTCACAGATTTTTGTTCTTTTGATTCTGTTCCTAAATTTGGCTTTTCATCTTTGTAACTACAGCAGTTTAGAGAAATAAACCTTCCATCAATTATCTGAAAAGTTTTAGTTTCCTACTTCTCAGGAATAGGACTATTTTGATTAGCTGGGCTATCTGCCAAACTTAAAAAAGAGGCTCAAAAATCATTATGCAACAACTGAAAAACAAAACAAAAAAACTGGTTGTTTCCCATGTCTGTACAATGCCATTCTCCAACTGGAATTAACAAAGACCATTTCCTTTAATAAGCTATTAATATTTACAAATGAATTTCTGTGTTTTACAGGTTTCTATTGTCCCTAGTGACTGGAATGAAGATCAGTGAAATGCTACAATTAGTCCACAGCCTTCTGCAATCTTCCTGCAGTAGGAAGAGAGGCCATGAACCATCCCTTGCAGGAGAAACAAACCTTAGAGATTGGTTAAGACTTAAAAACCCACCACTATGACATTACCACTTAATCTTACATAGGCAGGTCAAAATTTTAATATAAATTACTTTTGCCAACACATATCTTATGCATTCTTTGCTCCTTGTTTGGAGGATTCTCAAATTGATATCTAAAGATTTACATATGATATATTACTGTTATATGGTCTAATGACTAAGAAAATTTCTCTGGTAACCAAAGCTGATGCCATATATGGTAGTGTTCTTGGCATATACTCTATATGCCTCAGACCACTTCCACATTCTTTCTATTCAGCTAATTATAGCTTAGTAGCCACTGGTGAAGGATTGTGAAGACCCTGTCATTTCTACAGAATAGAAAGGCAAGGCTAGTTACTGCAATTCAGCCAAACAAAAAGAAAAAAAGAATAAACCAACCCCTTGAAAAGGAGAGGTACTGCACCTTTGCAAAACTGAACTGGCTCACTGCAGCTGAGCAACAGAACCACCACTGAAGCAAGAAAACAAGTTGGTCTATACAGGAATTGTACATGGTTTGAAAATGAAAAAGTTACAGCAATCAACTAATAGCTGCAACCTTAATTTTCATTGCTGCCTCAGAGTTTGAAACTTAAACAGTTTCTGCAAACCTAATGCTAGCTTCTTAGCTCCTTTACTAAAACTATTTAGGAATTTGTTCTCCGCAGCAAAGAAATAAACACTCAAAACACATAGGTAAATACAGCAGGACATTATTGAAAACAGCTGCCTTGTAGTACAAAATACAGTACAAGTATACGGATGTCATTAAAACATCAAAAATACTATTGCTCCCATACAATTTAGGAAACATTCTTTGCAACGGAGAAAAATTTAAAAGAAAAGCTTTAAAAAAATCTGTTTAAAAATTCTACTGTGGATGATGAGAGTAGAGAAATAGTCTGAAAAGGGCACCAATGTTTGTGGCTCTTCCACTTTTTTTTTTTTTTTTAAATCTAAGATCAACAATATTCTGCATCAGTCTATTTTTTTAAAAAAGCCTAATTTTATGTACACAATTATTTCCCGCCCTCTCAGCCTCAAATACATGAAAACCTTTTTGTATATTACTCACTTCCCAATAAATACAAAAAGATTGTATAGATTGAATAATACCAAAATAAGATAATAAAAGGGATATGCAATAAATTAAAAAGGCAGCTCAAATAAGGGGCAGGCATGCAGTTAAAAAAAATACTAAGATTGTGGAGGTGGGGTTACTTGCCTCCTGGTTGAGAAGGTGTCACACAAATACCTGAAAACTTTGGAAAGAACGTTAGCTCCCATTCAATTCAAAGTTACCTAGGTCTATGACATTTCTAGGAATACCTTTTGATGGGGTGGGATTAACTTGATTAGTAAAAATCATTTCTACTGAAAATCCATTTAAAATATAGAAGAGGCGATCCTTGAAAACCCCAACTTTTATTCTTGAAAGACAGCTGGATAAACTGGCAAAAGCCAGTCTGTTGAAATTTCAAGATGGTATAAAAATGCTTCCAGGATATAGTCAGCATATTCACGTTCACTTCAGTTCCATTCACAGATGGATTTCAGCTTCCACCGGGTGCACTGCTTGAATCACTCATCCATCATTTGCCAACTCTGATTGTGAGGTACTGATACAATGGATCAAGTTCTTAAAAATTTAAAAAGAATAAACGATGCTGGAATTCTGGACCTGAGGATCTTTAGTATTTGAACAAATCCACAGATTAAACTGAAGGTAAATTAAGACTTCAGTTTTGGTTATGCCTAACTTTTCCGTGAGGATGTATATTCCATTAAAGCTCAGGCTTATAGCCACACTGTTCCTTTTGTAGGTAATCTTCAAGTTTTATGGTTTAAAATCCAGCCAACCAGTGGCTGTAACAGCCGAATTAGCCATAATGCACTGGCTCACACAGTGGAGATCTGGCTCTCATTCATACCAAAGCCATTTCTTGGTAATGACCTCCGTATTTAAGAGATCAGGGGAAGAACTTTAGTGAGCAGCAACCAATCCACTCAAAACAGTCTGCCTTGTGCTTTATGCCTGACTTTTTCTTGTGCCTACTTCAGCAACCCCCAACGTGAAACTGCTTTTATCTTCGAAAATTTGTCAACTTTGAAACTATTTTAGTAATGGATTCTACTTCAAGCACTGATATCTGAATCCACTGGCATCCCGGAAAACAATTCTTCAAAGGAAAGACGTTTGCTTGGTCCAGGTTCCATGTAATACCATTTTTTTAAAAAAATGGATCCAATTTGATTCTGTATTCTTAGATGGCTTCTTGAATTCTTATCTTTAACCTGTTCATGATTATCCCAAGTTGCATTTCTTTTCGTGAACCTGAACCCTCAGAACTGGGTAACTGTAAAGGCCTCTCAAGGATTCCGTGAAGACCTAGATCCAAAATGCTGATTTCAATGGATGTGAAGGGATAGACACTGCAACGAGGCCTAGAGAGATCTTTTATGCCAGATTACCCAGGTACAACCTAAATGCAACGGTTATCAATGGTCTGGGTAACTTGGACGTGTTTCTTGCCCCAGACGCGCAAGGATCTATTCCCTCCGGGGATTATCCTGATGGGTTTAGGAACCTCAGTTGAGAAACAACAGAAGCTGAGACTATTTTATGCAGGTGAAGAGATGCTGTTGTCCTCTCTTTGCAGGTTGCTGTCAGTTCCTTGGAACTTGACTGCTTTTCTCAAGTTGTCCGTCACTGTTCTCTTATGATTATTCCTCTTAACTATATTTTGTTTTTTCCCCTCTGCAGCCTCCCTTGCTCCCTCTCCACTAGCTCACTGGGGATGAGCAGGAAGGGGAATTCTCTAGCCAAGGAGATGGTGGTGGGGTGGAGGAGGCCTGTAGGGGAAGCTGCCTGTTTCAATCCTCATCCACCTCCTCGCCCTCTGACTCTTCGCCGCCGCCGCTGCCCCCACCACGGCGCTCATAAAGCTTATCCCTCTGTCGTTCCTGGATTTCTTTCATCTCATCCGCATACCGGCAAAAGGCGCCTCCGAACTTGCCCCAGGCTTTGAAGGGCACGGTGATGGCATTGCGGTAGGACGGCTTCACCTCGCTCACTCGCAGAAACACCCCGTATTTGTTGCAGCCCACATCGAAGAAGAAGCGCTTGGAGTCCACCGTGATGGAGGTGCCCTCTGGGAGCTCTCCATACAGGCCGCCCCCTGGGCCTCCGGCGCCGCCTCCCGGGCCGCCTGCCAGCTCGTCGTCCTCGCCTCCGTAGTCGTCGATGAGCTTGGCCAGCGCGTCGCGGAACTCGATGAGGCCCTGCGCAGGCAGCGCGATGGTCTGGCCGCTCTGCAGGCCGCCGGGCCCGGGGCCCGCGCCGAAGCCGCCACCGCCGCGGTTGACCGTTTGGCGGATGCGCAGGAAGCGGCCGCGCTGGTTCTCCTTGAGGTCCAGGTAGTACTTGCGGTTCTCACGCACCAGGAACTCGCTCTTGAGCGCGCGCCGCGGCCCGCCGCCCTCCTCGGCGCCCGCCGCCAGCTGCTCAGGGCTGCTAGGGCCCAGCTGCGCGTAGTGCTCGATGAAGTCGCCCAGAGAGTCGCGGAACTCGGCAGCCACCGCCATGGACAGCGTGAGGCGGCTCTTGGAACCGCCCGCGCCCACCTCAGCTATCTTGAGGAAGCGGCCCTTGGCATTCTGCTTCACATCTAAGTAGAAGCGCTTGTTCTGGATGTCCAGCCGCTTTGAGGCCAGCTCCTGCGTCTCCTGCTCGCCGCCGCGGGACGCGGGCTGGAAGCCGCCCGGCCCACCGCCGCCGCCGCGCTCGCTGCCGCTGTCGCCGTCCGCCATCTTCTCGGCCGCCGCCTCGCCGCCACCGCCCGCCGCACTCGCGCCCCCGCCCTCCGCCCCGCGGCTCGCGCTCCGGGGCCCCCCAGCCTCGCCCGCCCGGCTCGCTCACGCGCTCCCGCCGCTCATCGCCGGCCGCCGCCGCCCCCCATCGCCTCCGCGCCCCGCCCCCGCGACTTCCTTGCAGTCTTAGCCGCTTCCGGTGCGCGACTTCCCGTGAAGTCACTCCGCCCCGCCCACCGCGGCCTCGCGGCCGGAAGCGCCGCGACGGCGTGGCGCAGAGGGATGACGTCAGGGACCGCGCAGGGCGGGAGGCAAGCTGGGAGTCTGGTAGTGTTGCTACTCGCTGGCCATTCCTGGGCACTTGCCGGCGTTAGCGTGACTCAGACTGCCGCTGCATCTGTCTACGCGCCTCTTCGCATGACACTTTTATTTTAGACTACAGTGTCTTTGACGTCCCTCCTCGTTTTCGTGGTGTTAGCTGAGTATACTCTGGCCCTAGCCCTGGTTGTGTGCTGGAAACACAGTTCCAGTCTACACGGTATGGCGACCGGTGTGAGGGAGATCCTTTGGAGCACTCGGAAGTGGGTTCTGACCGGCCTCTGGGGTTCACCAGAGAAGGCATGAGCTGACTGAAGGGCAAGCTGCAGTTGGCCTGGCAACTCTGAAGAGCCTCCCGGCATAGGAGACGGCAGTGCAGAGGCACCCAGGGCCTGACACTGGGAACCCGGGGCAGCTGGGGGTGTGTATGCCTGAAGAATGGTTGTAGATGACGCGGAAAGGTGGATTAGATCAAGGAAAGCCATCTGCAATGCGGGAGAGTTAGTGCCTACCCCAGAGTCTGGAGCCACCATATGTGATCAGATTCACATTTTGGAAAGATCACTATGGGAACAATATAGAAGATGGTTTAGAATGAGGTGAAATTTGGGATCCAGAGATCAGTTAACAAGCTCTTGCTGTCCCCACACTTATGAGCCATATTAAAGTGGTTAAGGGAATTGACTGCCAATCTTCAGTTTCTTTATCAATAAAATGTGAGTAATTCCTATGAGGCCTTTTTGTTGTAAGCATTGAAGCGTAACAAGAGGTAGTATTAGAATAGTGCTAAAAAGTGTAGGCTCTGCAGTTGCACTAGGTTTGAATCTGTGACCTTGACCAGTTACTAATTTTTCAAGCGAAAGTGTTCTCATCCTTAAATGGTTTTTTTTTTTTTTCTTTTTGAGTCTTGCTCTGTTGCCCAGGCTGTGGAGTGCGGTGGCATGATCTTGGCTCACTGCACCCTCCACCTCCCAGGTTCAAGCAGTTTTGCAGATTACAGGCTAATTTTTGTATTTTTAGTAGAGATGGCGCTTCGCCATGTTGGCCAGGCTGGTCTTGAACTCCTGACCTAAGGTGGTCTGCCCACCCGTGCCTCCCAAAATGGTGGGATTACAGGCATGAGCCACCACACCCAGCCTAAATGGAGTTAATAGATAGTGAGTCCAACAATGGACTTGTAAAGAACACTTAAAACTCAGTAATAAGGTAACCCAATGTAAAAGTCAGGCAAAAGATTTTAACAGACACTTCACCAAAAAAGCCAGTAAGCACATGAAACAATGCTCAACGTTATTCATCATTAGGAAATTGTTAATTAAACTCACAATGAAATATCAACTAGAATGGCTAAAATTAGAATTGTAACATCAAGTGTTGAGAAGGGTAGGGAGAAACTGAAACTCTCATACACTGTTGAGTAGAAATGTAAAATAGTATAAATGCTTTGGAAAACAGTTTGGCAGTTTCTTATAAACATATATCTATCTATCATAAGGCCCAACAGTTCCACTTCTTCTTTTTTTTTTTTTTTAGACAGTCTCACTGTCACCCAGGCTGGAGTGCAGTGGCACGATCTTGGCTCACTGCAACCTCTGCCTCCCGGGTTCAAGCAGTTCTCCTGCTTCAGCCTCCCCAGTGGCTGGGACTATAGGCATACACTACCATGCCCGGCTAGTTTTTTGTATTTTAGTAGAGATGGGAATTCACCATGTTGCCTAGGCTCACCTCGAAATCCTGAACTCAGGCAATCCACCCACCTCGGCCTCCCAAAGTGCTAGGAGTACAGGTGTGAGCCACCATGCCCAGCCTCCACTTCTAGGTATTTACCCAAGGGAAGTGAAAGTATGTTCACACAGTTTGTCTGACCCCATTTATATAAATGTATATGAAGGAGGAGTGTCTGTGTGTGTGTGTGTGTGTGTGTGTGTGTGTGTGTGTCAGAGAGCAAATCAGTAGTTGCCTGGGCCTGAACATGTAGGGAGAGATTGGAAAGGGTAATACAAGGAAACTTTTTAAGGGTGATGTATTATGTATCTTGTTTGTGGTAGTGATTTCACAGATCTGCCAAAATACATTGAAATGTAGTTTATTATAGAGAAATCAGACCCCAATAAAGTAGTTATTATTTGGAAAAGAGAGGAATCAAAGAGGATGTTTGCACTAAACAAAGAGGTTACAACTACACTAAAAGGAATACCTTGTAGGGTTGTTGGGCAATAATCCTTGAAAAATGTTTAGCATAATGCCTAAATTACAGTGAGTGCTCAATAAATGTGAATGGGGTACGTCCATATGGGTCAGTAGTGATTAGGTGTGGGAGCTGCCAGCAGGTGGGGTGGATTTGACATCAGGTTCCTAGGACAAGGAGAGTTCAGAGGAAGATACCAAATTTTTGGCCTTGAGCAATTCAATCCTTGAAGAGGATTGAGATATTTAAAATCCCTAAGGAAGGAATGCAATGTCAGGCATCATTTGATCTCTGTGAAAGATGTCCACCCAACTCCTCTAGTGTCTTGCAAATCAACTTTCTAATTTCTCCTCTCTAATGCAACTTCCCTACATGGAGGACCCCAACATTCTGTTCATGAAAAGGACTCTATCTCTCTGTTCATTTCTTTCTTTTTTTTGAGACAGAGTCTTGCTCTGTCGCCAGGTTGGAAAGCAGTGGCTTGATCTCAGCTCACTGCAACCTCTGCCTCCTGGGTTCAAGTGATTCTCCTGCCTCAGCCTCCCGAGTAGCTGGGATTACAGGTGCGCGCCACCATGCCCAGCTAATTTTTGTATTTTTAGTAGAAACGGGGTTTCACCATGTTGGCAAGGATGGTCTTGATCTCTTGATCTCGTGATCTGCCCACCTCGGCCTCCCAAAATGCTGGGATTATAGGGATTACAGGCGTGAGGCACTGTGCCTGGCTCCCTCTGTTCATTGTGTTTTTGTTTTTTTTTTTTTTTTCCTGAGACGGAGTTTTGCTCTTGTTGCCTGGGCTGGAGGACAATGGTGCAATCTTGGCTCACCACAACCTCTGCTTCCCAGGTTCAAGCAATTCTCCAGCCTCAGCTTCCTGAGTAGCTGGGATTACAGGCATGTGCCACCATGCCCCGGCTAATTTTGTATTTTTGGTAGAGACAGGATTTCTTCATGTTGGTGAGGCTGGTCTCAAACTCCCAACCTCAGGTGATTTGCCCGCCTTGACCTCCCAGAGTGCTGGGATTACAGGCATGAGCCACTGTGTCCGGCCCCCTGTGTTCATTTCTTATCAGTGTGATTTTAACAAGTCAAGTTGTATTTAATGAGTCAGATATATTGCTTGTTTCTTTTGAAATTTCATACTTTGCTTTAAGGGTTTTCTCCCCTTTCAGATACTCAGTAGTCACATTTTTTGAACACTTTTAGAGACTTTTTGTGGTTATGTTTTTATATATGTGGTTTTACTATATATTTATATTTTCTGTTTAACTCTATCTGGAATATATTTTGGTGTATAGTATGAGTGAAGAATTTTAAAAATTTCCTTCAAATGACTAACCAGTTGTTCCAGGACTATTTATTGAATAATCCTTTAGGGATAGAGCTCAACAGGTGGAGACAGGGCTAGGTTATTTTGGGCAGAGGGAACATATGTCCCCAGATGGTGAGAAGTTCAGTTTGGACAGAGCCCAGCATCTGTGAGGGGTGGGTGGTGAACAGTGGATCTGGGAGGCAGCTAGATCAGGTCCCACTGGGCAGACCTTTGACTTGTAGGCAGGGAGCTTGGGCTAGATTTAAGAGTCAAGAGGGAGCCACTTGACTGTGTGAACAGAAGTGTAACACCTCCAGCTCTGTGCTTCAAGGAAGTGACCCTTAGTAGACGATAGCATGGGTGGGCTAGGGTGGGACCTAGGATGGGCCTTCCGTTTGGAGGCAATGACTGTGTTGCAGACAAGTGCCAGCAAGGATGGGGTGCAGCTGGTGGCAGTGCTGGTGGGAGAGGAGGGAGCATTTGGGGTCTTTGGCTCAGGATTTGAAAACTGAATGTGGGGACATGAGAGAAGGAGTGGAGGATGATTTTTATTTTATTTTATTTTATTTTTCGGAGACAAGGTCTTGTTATGTTGCCCAGGCTTGTCTTGAACTTTTGGGCTCAAGTAATCCTCCCACCTCAGCCTCCCAAGTAGCTGGGATTACAGGCACTCACCACTGCACTCAGTTGGAGGATTATTATTTTTTATTTTTATTTTTATTTTTGAGATGAAGTCTTGCTCTGTTGCCCAGGCTGGAGTACAATGGCATGGTCTTGGCTCACTGCAAGCTTCACCTTCCGGGTTCAAGTGATTCTCCTGCTTCAGCCTCCCAAGTACTGGGACTACCGACATGTGCCACCACACCTGGCTAATTTTTGTATTTTTAGTAGAGACAGGGTTTCACTCTGTTGGCCAGGCTGGTCTCTAACTCCTGACCTTGTGATCTGCCCGCCTTGGCCTTCCAAAGTACTGGATTATAGGCATGAGCCACCGTGCCAAGACGAGGATTATTTTGAAGTAGTTGCTTGGATGATGAGAGATGAAGGCTAACCTTAGCAACATGACACTGTTTAAGAGGATGAGCTCTTTAGATGAAGATGATATCCAACACTGAATTGAGACTTTCACAGTCCCCCTTGCTGCAGATGTTAGGGACTTCTCCCCTATGTAATTCACAGTACATGGCACATAACAGGATGAGCTGCTTTGATGTATTTTTAGAATGTCAAATTGTTTCCCCAGAAGTTTTTTACTTCTTAGTGGCCTTTAAGTGCCTGCTTTGCTGTTTTTTGGCAATTTGCGCATGACTGAGAACGGATCTCACTGTTGGCGTGTTAAATTTGAGGAGCCGGCTGAATGCCTGAGAAGATATTTCCAAGTGGCTGTGGAACCCAGACAATCAGAGTGCAGGAAAGAGGCAAGTAACAGAGATGCAGGTTTGGGAGCCACCAGCAGACAGGCAGAGTGGACATCAGGCTCAGAGAGGGTTGTGTGGGGAAATCAGGGACAGACGAAGAGGATGAGGAAAGAGAAAGGCCAAGGGGTCAGAAGACTGCAAGATCACAGGTTATAGTTCATACTGAGTTGTATATGAACTGTGTACTTGGGTTCCCACATGTTTTGGAAACACATCACAAATCACACAGCTCTTAGGAGATGGAGCAGAGACTGGAACTCAAGTCTTCTGGTTCTAAATTGTGTGTCTTTGACACTGCCATTTCAGGGCCTCAGGGGATGAAAGCCAGATGTCAAAGTGCTCACGAGTAAATGCAGGGGCAGGAAGTGTGGATTGAGGAGGTATTTCTTGTGGCAGAGGGTGACAAAGGATGGGTACTGGCAAAGGAAGGCAGGATGAAGGCTGTTTTACCTCAGAGACCTGAGCCAGCTCTGAGGCTGAGGAAAGGAGAGGGGTGCTGAGGGTTCATGATGGAAGCCTCTCACTGAGGCCTGGAGTAGGCACAGAAGTTGGGCACTCAGGAAAGCAATTGGCCCTAGAACGTGAGAAGGCATCCGGCATCCTTCTTCTTCTGAGATCAAGGAGAAAAAAGGAGATACTGGAGCTTCCAGTGGAGAGGAGGGAAGTCGGAGCAGTTCTTGCTGAAAGGGCCTAAGAGTGAGGCCGCACTAGGGAGGAGGCTGCAAAGACCTGCAAGGCCTGGGCTGGACTAAAAGCCCGCTGAGCAGTCCCATGGCCTGGCCAAGTCTAGGGCAGAAGCAGGGTGGGCTAGAGCTGCATCTTGGAGGAGCTGGGAGTCTGGGCTGGAGGCAGCAGATGGAAGTGGGCCTTGCCAGGGCTGGGAGTTGGTTGTAGGGGTGCCAGGTCCTGGGGACAGTAGCCTCAGATGGCCAGCCTTGGGCAGACAAAGCTGGGCATTCAAGAGAACTGGGCCAGGAGAATGAGGAGGGGTTTGCACATTGCAGGGTGGGCATGGCTTTTTTCCCTCATTACTTTTCCTTTTAAAGTTTTTATTTATTTATTTATGAGACATGGTCTCACTTGGTTGTCCAGGCTACAGTGCAATGGCATAATCTCTGCTTACTGCAGCCTCTGCCTCCCTGACTCAAGCGATCCTCCCCCCTTAGCTTCCGGAGTAGCTGGGACAACAGGCATGTGTCAACATACCCAGTTAATTTTTAAAATATTTTTTTGTAGAGATGGGGTTTCACCATGTTGCCCAGGCTGGTGTTGAACTCCTGAGCTCCAGCAATCCACCTGCTTTGGGCTCCCAAAGTTGGGATTACAGGCATGAGCCCAGCCCTCCTTTTAAACTTAAAACGTAAGCTTACAGAACAGCTGCAAGAACAGTATTCTTCACATGGATTCCCCAAAATGTTAACATCACGGTGTTTGCGTCATCACTCTTTTCATCTTTCCGTTTCTTCATCTCTCTCTGTCTCTGTCTCTACATACATACACAGACAGACAGACAGACACACACGCCAACACACACACCCCTACATGTTATTTGACTTTTTTTTTCTCCTGAACCATTTGAGAATAAACTGAAGACAAGATGACCATTTACCTTTAAACACTTCAGTGTCTATTCAAGGGCATTCTCTCACCTAACTAGAGCAGAGCAATCAAAATCAAGAAACTAGCACAGATCTGACACTGTAATCTAATCCGCAGACTTTGTTATTCAGATTTCACCAAGTGTCTCGATCAGATCCTCTATAGCAAAGGAGACTTTTGCAGCATTTAGCTGCCATACCCCAACCTTCTTTTTTTTGGAGACAGAGTCTCGATCTGTCACCCAGGCTGGAGTGCAATGACAACCTCTGCTCACTGCAACCTCCACCTCCCAGGTTCAAGTGACCCTCCTGCTTCAGCTTCCCGGGTAGGGTATTACAGGCGTGTACCACCATGTCTGGGTAATTTTTATATTTAGTATGTTGGCCAGGCTGGTCTCAAACTCCTGACCTTAGGTGATCCACTTGCCTTGGCCTAGCAAAGTGTTGGGATTATAGATGTGAGCCACCTTGCCAGCTACCCACCTCTCTTAAATCTGGAGCCATACCTGGGTCTCTCTTTGTCTTTCACATGAGTGACATTTTGAAATATGAAGGCTGATTATTTTGTAGATTGTCCTCATTTGTGTTTGTGGTGGGGGGAGGGGCGTGCTTCTTGACCACAGTCTGAAAACTCCTTACGTCTTAGCTGGCTCATCTCCGTATAGTGAGCAAGATGCTGCCTGTTGTGCCTGACCCAGCCTGTGCCTGAAGCTGAGAAGAGGAGGAGATCGTTGAAGGTCCCAGGATCAGGGACAGGCTGGCAGAAGAGCTTGGGGATGGTCAAAAGGGGTTTGCAATGGGTGGAAACTGCATATGTGCTTCCTGGGTACCCCCTGCTTTGAGCTGCTAAGAAGCTGTAGTCTTCGTTGCCTTTCCTGCCCCCTTTCCTATCAGGCATGAAACCGGACTAGAGGGAACAAGGCAAGATGACAGTTAGGAGAAACTGGTGTCCAGGATATGTCATCCTAGCAGGTGCTGACACTGAGATTCCCAGGCCAGGCACCTCGTGCTGCAAATACATTGCAGCTTGACACTCTGGGCCAGGTATCCAGCTGGCTTGCTTTGAAGCCTCTAGTGACATCTTTTTTGGATTTTTGTGGCTGAAAGCAAGTTTGTGCTTCTTGCACAATCTGAAGAGATTGCCTAATTCTGGCTCTGGGCAGAAGGCCCACACCTGCCATTATTCTGGGGATTTTTGTCTTCTGTAAAGTAGAAAATCAATTCCTTGCATTAGTATTGGGTGCCAGGTAGCACAATTCTCAGCCTCAGGGCTTATCAGTCAAATCAGCTGCTCTCCATGATTTGTAGTTCTTCTCTTGGCACACCCAGAAGTTGGAAAGTTGCTTTAGGCACATTTGCCATGCCCTGTGGAGTCTGCACTCATCCAGTGCTCCCTGGGGGCCTCATGAGCCCCCGGAAGATTGATATGTTAAAGAACTGGAGCCTAGAGACCATGCGTGGTGGCTCACACCTGTAATCCCAGCACTTTGGGAGGCAGAGGCAGGCAAATCATTTTAGGTCAGGGGTTCAAAACCAGCCTGGCCAACATGGTGAAACCCCGTCTCTACTAAAAATACAAAAATTAGCTGGGCATGGTGGTGGGCTGCTGTAATACCAGCTACTTGGGAGGCTGAGGCAGGAGAATCGCTTGAGCTCGGGCAGCTGTTTTGCAGTGAGCAGAGATTGTGCATTGCACGCCAGCTTAGGTGACAGAGCAAGACTCCATCTCAAAAAAAGAACTGGAACCTTGAAACATTCCAAACCTTCACTGCCTAGTGTTCCTGGGACAAGTTACTTCACTTCTGTGGGTCATGCCTTCCTTCCCATCTATCAAATGGAGGCAGGCACTTGCACCTCACAGAGCTGCCCTGAGCAGTAGGGAAGCTATTGTGTGCAGGCCACTTTTGGACGTGTTTGGTACATCCATGCTCAAATATGTTGCTGCTGTTATTGATGTTATTCATGAATGTGGTTAAGCTTCCTCCATAAACTTCTTGGCTGGCTCCATATTCTATAAGGCTCTACTGGTTTCAGCTAATGTTGAGTGGAGAGAACCTACAAATAAAACACAGATGTACTTTTGTCATTCTGTGGGAAGTACATTTTTTGGATGAGAGAGTTGAAACCCCCAAATGCAGTGATCTTCAAGAGAACAGGAAGCCTAGGGACAGAGTGGTTGGAAAGCATATCAGCTGGTGATGTATAAGCAGGTCTGGGGCGGTCATAACTAGGGTCGCTGGCGTTTGAACACACTCATTTATATCCTGAAACAACAAGGGAAGGATGTACACACATGGCCTTCTGTGGGGCAGCTTCTGCTCCTCACGCGCTGTCTCTCAGCCAACAGCTGAGTATGAGAAGCCTCCTCCCAGACTCCCAGCTGCCCCGACCCCTGGCCCGGGCCAGCTGTTGTGCCGACAAAGCCTCCAGTCAGGGGCTCTGGTCCCAGCTGCTGTAGGGAACAGGTTTGACCTTTCCAAGCGCCCCATAAGTCACTTGTGGTCTTTCTGTAGAGACAGCCAACAGCCCATCTGTTCTGGCTTCTCATCTCACTCAGAAAATCCCAGCGCTCCCCCTGCTCCACTGGAACCCCTCATTTCCTGGGGATTCTATTTCTGCCTCTCCTGAACCTTCCAGAAGGGCCTTCTGGCTCAGAACCAGACCCCTGCCTGGTTACTCCGTCTGCCCTTCTGCCTGATTAGAGCAAGGGTCTCGCACAGGCTGGACAATGCCCAAGTCTGTGCTGAGCACAAAACAAGATCATGTGATGGAGGGGTAGGGTTTCTGGATGCTGTCATTAATGATAATTGCCTGAACTATATCCACGACCTTTAAAAACATTTTTAACTGAAGGAAGTTACAAATACAGAAAGGGGGAAGATTAGGACAAACCTTACGGTTGGATTAGATTTAGAGATATTGGTAGGAGCTCATGATTTCATTACATGCACATACACATACAGATTGATATAGAAATTTGGCTGGGCATGGTGGCTTATGCCTGTAATCCCAGCACTTTGGGAAGCCGTGGTGGGTGGATCACTTGAGGTCAGGAGTTAGAGACCAGCCTGGCCAACATGGTGAAACCCTGTCTCTACTAAAAATACAAAAAGAATTTGCTGGGTGTCATGGTGCATGCCTGTAATCCCAGCTACTCGGGAGGCTGAGGCAGGAGAATTGCTTGAACCCAGGAAGCAGAGGTTGTGGTGAGCTGACATCACGTCATTGCACTCCAGCCTGGGCAACAGAGTGATCTGTCTCAAAAGAAAGAAAGAAATACATACACATATGCATATTTACACACAAATGTAGAAATACACATATGCGAATTGACACACATGCAGATAAAAATAGAAATACGCACATATGCATATTCATGTGTACACAAATATGGAAATACACATAGCCACATAGGTAGGGGTGTGTATATATTTAAACACATGTATGTTTGCTGGAAGCAATGATGTCCCAGTGGGAACAAGCACACCTGACATCCAGATCTTAGGGTTTTTTTTTTTTTTTTTTTTTGACATGAAGTTTCGCTCTTGTTGCCCAGGTTGGAGTGCAATGGCGCGATCTTGGCTCACCACAACCTCTGCCTCTGGGTTCAAGCGATTCCTGCCTCAGTCTCCTGAGTAGCTGGGATTACAGGCAGGTGCCACCATGCCTAGCTAATCGTTAATTTTTGGTAGAGACAGGATTTCTCTATGTTCGTCAGGCTGGTCTCGAACTCTTGATCTCAGGTGATCCACCTGCCTCGGCCTCCCAAAGTGCTGGGATTACAGGCATGAGCCACCACACCTGGCTGTTGTTTGTTAATACCATTCTCTAAAAGGAACCAGAGCTCCTTGGAGAAATGACTGATTTCAGGGCTGGAGAAAAGAAACATAAGTTGAGTCTGGAATATCTTGTAACAGAAAGTAAGTCCTTAAAAATGAGGTGACATAGCCAGGTGCGGTGGCTCATGCCTGTAATCCCAGCACTTTGGGAGGCCAAGGTGGGCAGATCATGAGATCAGGAGTTCAAGACTAGCCTGGGTAATATGGTGAAACCTTGTCTCTACCAAAATACAAAAAATTAGCTTGGCATGGTGGCTGATGCCTGTAATCCCAGCTACTCAGGAGGCTGAGGCAGGAGAATCGTTTGAACTTGGGAGGAGGAGGTTGCAGTGAGCCAAGATTGTGCCACTGCACTCCAGCCTGGGCGACAGAGCAAGACTCTGTCTCAAAAAAAGAAACAAAAAACAAAAACGAGGGGACATGTCAAAGGGACTCTCCTGCTGGCTAAATCTGGGACAATTTAATCATGAAATAATGATAGCAACAGAATCTTAGCCACTGAATAAAACAAAGATTCATGTACACATGCTGATATACATAAATAAATGAGAGCAAGAATGGCTCTTCCTTATAATAGAATGCCAAATGATAAATATGGGAAAAATGATGGAATTTGAAACCAGTGGGTTAAAGTTTGCTGAGTAAAGTGAATATTTACATAGTCTCCCCAGTAGTACTTATTAATTATAGAAGGAAACATAGCAACTCTACAGGTAAACCCGGCATTCACTGCCTTATCCTGGTGACCACAGTTAACAGCAGGAGGAATGGGACACATGGGCATTGTGAACCTCCTGATATGATCACCAGGAAGGACATAGCATCACTTCTGTCGTATTCCCACACAAAATGCAAAACCTGAATCTAATCAGGAGGAAATAGCAGACAAACGCACACTGAGGGAAACTACAGGCTACAAAGTCACTACAAAAATGTCAGTGTCATGAAAGACAAAAACTGAAGAATAGTTTCAGATTAAAGGAAAATTAAGAGAAGTAATGATAGTGTGTGTTTGGGCTTTTTTTTTGCCATAACCAACATTAAGGTCTATAAATCAGATAATAACACTGTGTTAATCTTAATTTGCTGATTTTGATAATTGTACTTTGGTTATGTAAGATAATACCTTTGTTTTCAGGAAATACACACCGAAGTATTTAGAAGTGAAAGAGACATCAATGCTGCAATTTACACTCATTCAGAAAAAGGCATACACAGGCCAGGCGCGGTGGCTCATGCCTGTAATCCTAGCACTTTGGGAGGCTGAGGTGGGTGGATCACCTGAGGTCAGGAGTTCAAGACCAGCCTGGCCATCATGGTGAAACCTCATCTTAAAAAAAAAAAAAAAAAGGCATACACAAACACAGAGAATGATTAAGCAAATGTGGGAAAGTATTAACAATTGGAGAATGGTAAAAGGTGTTTAATTAAATAAGCTGGCTGTGTGTGGTGGCTCACTGTATTCCCAGAACTTTGGGAGGCCGAGGCAGGAGAATCACTTGAGCTCAGGCCAGTCTGGGTAACAGAGTGAGACTTCAGCTCCCAAAAAATTTAAATAAGCAGGAGGCCATTAGCCTGAGGCTGTCTCTGTTTTTTGAATTCCTGCATAATAAAATGCAACCTAACAGTATATAAAGAAACCAAAACTTAAGAGTATGTTTTTGTAACAAATAGCCAGATTTCAGCCAATCACAACAGCCAAGCTTCAACAAATCACAGGCTGCCAACTCATCAAACCATGCCCAAATAAGGCAGATGCCTGGCTGTAGTCAATCAAGTGATTTCTTTACTTTTGTGTTCAGCCTGTAAAAGCTCACTGTTCACTGCTAGGCAGAGCTCCCTGAACCTCTTCTGATTCTGAGTGCTAATTGATTCATGAATTGTTCTTTACTCAGATAAACTCTGTTAAACTTATTGTTTCCAAAGTTTTTCTTTTAACAAAGACATACAGAAATTCGTTTTACTTTTGTTATTTTTAATATTTTTATTTGTTTGTCTTTTTTTTTATTTTATATTTTTAATTTTTTTAAAGGTGGAGTCTTTCTCTGTCACCCAGGCTGCAGTGCAGTGGTGTGATCTCGGCTCACAGCAACCTCCGCCTCCTGGGTTCAAGTGATTCTCCTGCCTCAGCTTCCTGAGTAGCTGGGATTACAGGCATATGCTACCATGCCTGGCTAATTTTTGTGTTTTTCGTAGAGACAGAGTTTTGCCATGTTGGCCAGGCTGGTCTCAAACCCCTGACCTCAGGTGATGCACTTGCCTCGGCCTCCCAAAGTGCTAGGATTACAGGCATAAGCCACCGAGCCCGGCCATATACAGAAATTCTTCGTACTGTTCTTGTAACTTTTCTCAAAGTCTGAAATTGTGTAAAAATAAAAAGTAAAAAGAAAAAAACCTTCAACTTCTTGAAATGTTTTTAAAATGGTTTAAAATAAATTTTGGGCCAGGCACCGTGGCTCATGCCTGTAATCCCAGCACTTTGGGAGGCCGAGGCAGGCAGATGAGGTCAGAAGTTCAAGACCAGCTTGGCCAACATGGTGAAACCCTGTCTCTCCTAAAAATAAAATAAAATAAAATAAAATAAAATAAATTTTGTAAGTGCTCTTTTTCCCAGTGTATCCTTTTCAATTTCACTGTCTAGTTTAGCATGAAATCCTTGTAATAGTCCTTTGCCCATCTAGAATCTCTGTGAAGATCTTCTGAGGGCCTCTGAGCAGTGGTGAGTTCTCTCTAGACAGAGACACACAACCCTCTGCCATATTCTTAAGCATTTACCATGTTCTGCCTTAGGATGCAGCTATTTCTGAAGTCTTCATTTCCTACATACTTACTCCTCAGGGGCAGGGACTATCTCCTATCTTTGTTGTAAACACTCACTAAATATTTAAAGGAATTAAATGGAAAAGAAGTACACACTTTTCAACTTTCCATTCATTAAACATGAAAAGCGAACACACATTAGACAATCACACCTGAGTTCCAACGGAACATCCTGATGATGTCACTGTGTTTCTTCTCCTATTTAAAAATGTGCTCTCCTTTGAAAAATATGCTTTCATTGTAGAAAATTCTGAAATTTCAGAAAAGAAACAAAATAAGAACATGTAAATGATTCAGAATGCTGCCTGCTACACAGAGATATTAGTGTCTATTCTTCTGAGTTTTTCCTATGCAAAATTTTAAATGCAAATTTACACATATATGTGTGTATGAATATATATTTTTATTACATAACTAATATCCAACCATGCATACTGATGTGTAACATGAAATTTTTATTTTATGCACAGGATTAGACTGATCAAAATCTTTGGCTCATGATGCACTCTCATTTTATTTGTTTATTGTTTTTTAATTTTTTTTTGAGATGGAGTCTTGCCCTGTCACCTGGGCTAGAGTGCAATGGCTCGATCTTAGCTCCATCTCCTGGGTTCAAGTGATTCTCCTGCCTCAGCCTCCTGAGTACCCGGGATTACAGGCACCCACCACCACCCCCAGCTAATTGTTTGTATTTTTAGTAGACACGGGGTTTCACCATGTTGGCCAGGCTGGACTGGAACTCCTGACCTCGTGATTCACCTGCCTCGGCCTCCCAAAGTGCTGGGATTACAGGCATGAACCACCATGCCCCGCCAGTGCACTCTCATTGTTAGTTCATTTATTCATTCATTCATTTGCTAATAATGTTTTAATAAAACTTCTTGAATTACCAACCAAATCAAGAACTAGAACACTGGCAATAATTTAAATCTACTATATGTGTTCCTTCCAAATTTTATCCTTCCCCCACCTCTCAGGTGGCCAAAATCCTAAATTATTTTTTAAAATCATTTAGTTTTATTTTTTAAACGTGATGAAAAGAGAATCATTATATATTGTATTAGTCAGTGTTCTCAAGAGAAGCAGAATCAGTAGGATATCTATCCATCTGCCTTTTTTTTTTTTTTTTTTTTTGAAACGGAGTCTCACTCTGTCACCCAGGCTGGAGTGCAATGGTGTGATCTCAGCCCATGGCAACATCCGCCTCCCGGGCTCAAGTGATTCTTCTGCCTTAGCCTCCTGAGTAGCTGGGATTACAGGCGTGCACCACCACACCTGGCTTATTTTTGTATTTTTAGTAGAGATAAGGTTTTACCATGCTGGCCAGGCTGGTCTCGAACTTCAGATGTCAGGTGATCTGCCAGCCTTGGCCTGCCAAAGTGCTGGGATTACAAGTGTGAGCCACCGAGCTGGGCTTTCATCTGCCTATCTATGTATCTATCTAGCTATCTAAGAGATTTCAGCAAAGAATTGGCTCACAGGCCGGGCACGGTGGCTCACGCCTGTAATCCTAGCACTTTAGGAGGCCAAGGTGAGTGGATCACCTGAGGTCAGGAGTTTGAGATCGGCCTGACCAACATACTGAAATCCCCAACTCTACTAAAAATACAAAATTAGCTGGGTGTGGTGACACATGCCTGTTATCCCAGCTACTTGGGAGGCTGAGGCAGGGGAATTGCTTGAACCCTGGAGGCGGTGGTTGCAGTGAGTGAAGATCGCGTTATTGCACTCCAGCCTGGGCAATAAGAGCAAAACTCCATCTCAAAAAAAAAAATTAAAAAAAAAAAAGAATTGGCTCACATGCTTATAGGGGCTGACAAGACCCAATGTGCAGGACAGATTGGCAGGCAGAAGATGCAGGAAGAGTTGATATTAGGTGTTGCAGCTTGAGTCTGAAGGCTGTCTGGAGTCAGGATTCCCTTTTTGCAGACTTCAATCTTTTCTTTTAAGGTCTACAATTGATTGAATGAGGCCCACCCACAATATGAAGACTCATTTGTTTTACTCAAAGCCTACTGACTTAAATGTTAATCTCATCTAAAAAATACCTTCACAGTAACAAGACTGGTGTCTGACCAAAAACTGGGTGTCAGGCCCAGGAAAGGTGATGCATAAAATTAACCATTACCTATGCTTGATGGGCTTGATGTTTTTCACTCACATTATGGTATAAAAGTTTACCCATGCTTTTGTGTTTAGCTAAAGTTAATTAATGTTCACCACTGTATAGTATGTCTTTTCTTTTCTTTTTTGAGACAGAGTCTCGCTCTGTCACCCAGGCTAGAGTGCAGTGGCACGATCTTGGCTCACTGCAACCTCGGCCTCCCAGGTTCAAGCAATTCTCATGCTTCAGCCTCCTGAGTAGCTGGGACTACAGATGCATGCCGCCATGCCTGGCTAATTTCTTTTGTATTTTAGTAGAGACGGGGTTTCACTGTGTTAGGATGGTTTCGATCTCCTGACCTTGTGATCTGACCACCTCGCCTCTCAAAGTGCTAGGATTACAGGTGTCAGCCACGGAGCCTTGCCTCTTTTTTTCTGAGACCGTCTCACTCTGTTGCCCAGGCTGAGTACAGTGGCGTGATCTCGGCTCACTGCAACCCTCACCTCCTGGGTTGTATATTGTTTCATCATGAGCAAATATCACCACCATATCATCTGCCCATGGCATTAGGGTTGTAAATGTTCTCACTCACTGGAACTTGTCTCCTGGGGCAGATGTGTGAGACTTGTCATAGGTATGCACCTGAGAGTGGTTCCCTGAGTTGTCAGGCAAGTGAATTTCAGAGTTTATGAGAAAATGCCCACTGGTTTTCCTGTTCATTATATCTGTTCACTCCCATCACGTATATATAAAAGATGTCTTTAATCCAGAACCTCTTCAGCTCTTGGCATTCTCAGATTGTTAATTATTGCCAGTGGAATGCATGAAAAGTACTGTCTCTTGTTGTCTTGGTTCACATTTCTCTGATTACTGAAGAGGCCAAGCATCCCCCTGAGTGCCTGTTGGCTATATGTGTTCCCCCTTTGGTGAAATGCCCTTCACATCTTTTGCCCATTTTAAAAAATAGGGCTAGGAATTCTGTACATGTTCTTTAAAAATTTTTAATTTTTTTGCTTGTTTTTGAGAAAGAGTCTTGCTGTGTCACCCAGGCTGGAGTGCAGTAGTATGATCTCGGCTCACTGCAACCTCCACCTCCTGGGTTCAAGTGATTCTCTTGCCTCAGCCTCCCGAGTAGTTGGGGTTATAGGCATGTGCCACTGTGCCTGGCCAATTTTTGTATTTTAGTAGAGACAAGGTTCCACTGTGTTGACCAGGCTGGTCTCAAACTCTTGGCCTCAAGTGATCCACCTGCCTCTAATTTTTAATTTTTTCAGGACAGAGTCTCACTTTGTCACCCAGGCTAGAGTGCAGTAGTGTAATTACAGCACTGCAGCCTTGCACTCCTGGGCTCAAATGATCTTCCTGCCTTAGTCTCCTGAGTCGTTTGGACTACATGCATGTGTCACCATGCCTGGCTAATTTTTATTTTTATTTTTAAACTAAACTAAATTTTATTTTATTTTGAGACAGAATCTTGCTCTGTTGCCCAGGCTGGAGTACAATGGTGTGATCTTGGTTCACGGTAATCTCTGCCTCCTGGATTCAAGTGATTCTTCTGCCTCAGCCTCCTGAGCTGGGATTACAGGCGCCCACCACCACACTCAAATAATTTTTGTACTTTTAGTAGAGATGGGGTTTCACCATGTTGGTCAGGCTGGTCTGGAATTCCTAACCTCAGGTGATCTACCCACCTTGGCCTCCCAAAGTGCTGTGATTACAGGTGTGAGCCACCATGACAAGCCTAATTTTTATTTTTTAAATTTTTGTAGAGACAGGATCTTGGTGTATTGCCCAGGCTGGTCTTGAACTCCTGGGCTCAAGTAACCCTCCTGCCTTGGCCTCCCAAAGTGCTAGGATTATAGGTGTGGGCCTGTACCTGTTATTAGTGCAATCATTTGTTGATTATGCCTTCTCTTATTTGTAGCTTATCTTTTATTTCCTTTAGACTATTCTTTAAAAAAATTCTTTAAACAGTTTTAATTGTAATAAGAACACAACATATCTACCGTCTTAACAGATTTTTAAGTGCATAACACCGTGTTGTTAACTACAGGGAAAATGTTGTACAGAAGATCTCCAGGAATTTACATGCATTGTTGAGCAATTCCTCATTTTCCCCTGTCCCCAGCCCCTGCAACCACCATTGTAATGGGTTATTTCAATTAGCATAATATTCTCCAGGTTCAACTGGATTGCTGCATATTGTAGAATTTCCTTTCTTTTTAACATTTCATTGGATTTACACACCGCATTTCCTTTGTACTTTCATCCTTCAGTGGACATTCAGGTTATTTCCACAGCTTAGTGATTTTGAATAAGTATTGCTATCAATGGTGAGTGCTGACATCTCTTCAGGATCCTGATTTCGATTCTTTTGGGTAAATACCCGGCAGTGGGATTGCCAGATCATATGGTAGTTCTGTTTTTAATTTTTTTGAGAAGAGGTCAAAGCGGGTGGATCTGTTGAGCCTAGGAGTTCAAGACTAGCCTGGGCAACATGGCAAAACTCTGACTCTACAAAAAATACATGCCCTCCAGCTGGGCACAGTGACTTACATCTGTAATCCCAGCACTTTGGGAAGCCAAGACAAGCGGATCACGAGGTCAGGAGATCGAGACCATCCTGGCTAACACGGTGAAACCTTGTCTCTACTAAAAATACAAAAAATTAGCTGGGCATGGTGGCACACACCTGTAGTCCTAGCTACTCAGGAGGCTGAGACAGGGGAATCACTTGAACCCGGGAGACAGAAGTTGCCATGAGCTGAGATTTGCTCCACTGCACTCCAGCCTGGGCAACAGAGCAAGACTTTGTCTCCAAGTAAATAAATAAATAAATAAATGCCCACCTGTAGTCCCAGCTACTTGGGGGGCTGAGGAGGGAGGATCACTTGAGCCCAGGAAGCAGAGGTTGCAGTGAGCAGAGATCACGCTATTGCACTCCAGCATGGGCGACAGAGCAAGATTTTGCTTCAAAAAAAAAAATTCTTTTTTTTTTGAGGAACCAAATCTCCATACTGTTTCTATAGAAACTGCATGAGGCTCTTCAGGATATTCTTAATGACAGCCTATTAAT
The DNA here is from genome assembly GCA_963573385.1 of Cacajao melanocephalus. NCBI lineage: Eukaryota > Metazoa > Chordata > Mammalia > Primates > Pitheciidae > Cacajao > Cacajao melanocephalus. The sequence goes on along the minus strand of CAUYLG010050001.1, from coordinate 20,545 downwards.
TTACCAATATATCACAAAGAATGTACAGTGTACCACTGAATTCCCAGTTCTTGTATCAGAATCACCCAGTGCATCTGTCACATTCTGATTTAATTACCTGGGATGAGGCCTGGGCATTGCTATGTTGCAACAGCTCTCCAACTGAGTCTAATGTGCAGCTGGAGTGGAGAACCATGAACCACTTCTAGCTGTTGAGAGGCTCCTCAATTTGAATAAGAAATAAAGAAAACGTGTATTTATTAAGACAGCACTCAGGCAGTTTCAGAGGGGGAGTGCAGCATGAGCATGGGGAAGCTTCCAGCATTGAATCAACTGTGTAGAAGCTGAGAAGCACTCGTCTGCATGTGGGAGTGGGGAAGTGGGCCCTGGGTCCCAGTGACTCTTTGGTGTAGTTTACAATTGAGCAGCTCCTGCCTGCTTCTCAGCAAAGGTCCCTTATGCACCTCTCATGTGCTTCTCCCACTCATCCTGCAAGACTCTGAGGTGTGAGTGCCATCTTTTCAGTTAAATGAGCAGTGTATGGAGACTTTCTCACAGGAAAGACCCAAAGGAGCATGAGAATGTGGCGCACTCTGGATGTCACTCCTTGGCTGGTCCTGGATGCCCACCTCACCCCACCACCCTCCTGCCCCTCCCAGAAGGCACCTTCTTGACAGTGTGGTCCTTCCTGGCTGACCACAAACTGGGTTTTCATTGCCTCAGTTCCTGGCAGAGCTGTTCCCGTGCCCCAGTGCCACTGTGTGCACCTGCTTTCATCATCTCCCATTGCAGATTCTGTCCTGCCACCCCTTGGGCTTCCCGATGTCCCCTGCATGCTTGCCCTTGAGCATCTGATGGCCTCTTTGGGCTTTCACTGTTTCTGCAATGGGGCCATTTCCATATTGACAGCTCTGTCACTATTTCTGTCACTATTGGATTCTTCCACTCACTTTGTGATGCAGAGTGGCTCTAGCTGCACATTCTGCCTCTGTCTCAGACTCCATGTGTCTGAGACCAGCCCCCTGGACTCCCTCCAGCCACTCACCCTGGCTGTCCCCACCATCAGGGGCCTGGCCACGCCATCTGCCACAGAGCTGCAGGCTGTGGCTGATCAGAAATGGAGTGCAACAGTCAGGGGCAGAGTCCCTTGACCAAAGCCTTGAGTATATCATGATTTCCAAGGTGCTCTTCTGTCTTCAGAGTACAAAATGGTAAACTCCTCGCAGGCAAGGATTTTACTTTTTCTCTTTTTGATAAATTAGCAGCGTAGTATTTTCTTGCTTGTCAGGTTAGATAAGTACTGAGATCTATCACCTTTTTGTTCTCCTCTGGTTGAATTGCTTCTTTGTTTAATTCAAGTTTTAATTTAGGAGGTTTTTTTTTGAGGTAGGGTCTCATTTTGTTACCCAGGCTGGAGTGCAGTGGCATGACTACAATTCACTGCAGCTTCTACCTCCTGGGCTCAAGTAATCCTCCCACTTCAGCATTCTGTGTGGCTAAGACTAGAGGCACATACTACCATGCCTGGCTAACGTTTTTATTTTTTGTTTTGTAGAGACGGAGTTGCCCAGTCCAGTTTCAAACTCCTGGACTCAAGCAATCCTCCTGCCTTGGCTTCCCGAAGTGCTAGGATTACAGGCTTACAGGCATGAGCCACTGTACTCGGCCAAATATTTTTAAGGTATATTTTATTAAAACCTTACTAAAATATTATGGAAATTGTCCATTTTTTAAAAATTTTGTTTTTTTGAGTCAAAAGAAAACAAAGGAATCTGGCTCTTTTGCCCAGACTGGATTGCAGCAATGCGATCTGGGCTCACTGCAGCCTCCACCTCCTGGGTTCAAGTGATTCTCCTGCCTCAGCCTCCCAAGTAGCTGGGAACACAGGCACCACTACACCCGGCTAATTTTTGTATTTTTAGTAGAGACAGGATTTCACCATGTTGGCAAGGCTGGTCTCAAACTCCTGACCTCAAATGATCCACCTGCCTTGGCCTTCCAAAGTGCTGAGATTATAGGAGTGAGCCACTGAGGCTAGCCAGAAAATTTTAAGTGAACAAAATTTCACACATAACCCTACCATCCTAGTGCACCTGTTGTTATCATTTTTGTGTTTTCCTGGTTTCCTTTTGCTTTCTACTAACATGTATGTCTGTTTTTACATTGTAGTTATAGTATGTAGCTATATATAGTATAATGAAAACAAAATTGTTTTCTGTTTTTTTCCCTGCTTTACATTATTGAGAAAAAATGGTGCCATGTTTAATGTTGTCTTAGTGATTTCCAATTTAAATAAGCTGATATAATCTATTTGCACGCTCTGTGGTTGGAAATTTAGGTTGTTTCCAGGTTTTTGTTTATTGCAAGTAATACTCATATGGGCAGCTGTTTTCACTCAGTCAATCTGCAGGGCTGACCGCCAGCTCAGAGGCGTTGGAAGTCAGCCTTTCCACAATGGTTTCATCCACTCCTCTGGCGAACAGTGTTGATCTCTGAATCTGCTTTCCCACAACTGTAGATTACACCCCCTACAACAACTTTAGTTTGATCATTTCCCTCCAAATATAGATTTTAAGAGATCAGCAATGAATAACTATATGGGAAACTTGAGAGGAGAAAATAGAAATGTATGCAGGAAGAAGAATCTGTACTACAGTTTGAATATCCCTTATTTGAAATGCTTAGGGCCAGCAGTGTTTTGGATTTCAGATTTTTGTGGATTTTGGAATATTTGCATATACGTAATGAGATACGTTGGGAATGAGACTCAGGTCTAAACATCAAATTCATTTATGTTTCATGTATACCTTATACACATAGCCTGAAGATAATTTTATATAGTATTTTTCACAATTTTGTGCCTGAAACAAAGTTTGTGTACATTGAACCATTATCTCAGCCACCATGTGTGACACGTCAGTGCTCAAAATGGTTCAGATTTGGCTGGGCACAGTGGCTCATGCCTGTAATCCCAGCACTTTGGGAAGCCAAGGTGGGCGGATCACCTGACGTCAGGGGTTCGAGACTAGCCTGACCAACATAGTGAAACCTCATCTCTACTAAAATATAAAAATTAGCTGGGCATGGTGGCGGGCACCTGTAATCCCAGCTACTAGGGAGGCTGAGGCTGGAGAATCGCTTGAACCCAGAAGGCGGAAGTTGCAGTGAGCTGAGATTGTGCCATTGCACTCCAGCCTGGGTGACAAGAGCGAAACTCCGTCTCAAAAACGAACAAAAAACAAAAACAAACAAACCCCCAAACTTCAGATTTTGGAGCATTTCAGATTTTGGGTTTTTGGGTTAGGGATGCTTAGCCCATATTGGCTCTTCCATGTCCCTGCACACGCTATGCCGTGGACGCATCCTTTCCTGCCTGCCTGGCTCCCTGTCTGACTTCTCTTATTCTCTCCAGATCGAGCTGGAATTGCCTCCTGTGTGACCTGGGCCCAGCATTTGCACCGCACTGCAGTGGTCCTGCTGCAGGGTTCAGGCTTATCCCCAGCATTTTGTCTCCCTGTGTAAACCCACTTAGCATCTCTAGTTAAGACTTGAATAAAACATGAATATAAAGTGAGTACATCCACAAATCGCCCCAGCTCTTGCTTGCTCCATGTGTAAGTTTCCCAGGCAGCTACTGTCTTAAAACAACTGTCTGCAGAATGTTCAGTGTGATCCTCTGCCCCCTGGAATTTCTTCAGGTACAAATGCCTCAGATCCAGAAAGTGTGTTCTTTTCTGTAGTAAAATAAATCTTTCAGAGGTTTCCCAAATCACTTCTCATGAACCATTGAATATTCAAAAGAGAGCTAAATTTCAAGCCTATACAGAAATGTATCCTGGTAACACATGTGCCGTAACACACAAACTTCTACTTTTGTCAGTCCTTAACATCTACCTGTCTGAATTTTCATGAATTTCTATTTCACAAGGGTAACTGTTTTACATATACTGGCTATAGCGTACAATAAAATACTCAGTATACGTGCTGAGTGCAGAGGCTTGTGCCTGTTTTTTTTTTTTTCTTTTGAGACAGAGTTTCCCTCTTGTCTTCCAGTCTGGAGAGCAGTGGCGAGATCTTGGCTCACTGCAACCTCCGCCTCCCGGGTTCAAGCAATTCTCCTGCCTCAGCCTCCCAAGTAGCTGGGATTACAGGTATACACCATCATACCCAGATAATTTTTGTATTTTTAGTAGTGACAGCGTTTTACCATGTTGGCCAGGCTGGTCTTGAACTCTTGACCTCAGGTGATCCACCCACCTCGGCCTCCCAAAGTGCTGGGATTACAGGTGTGAGCCACTGCACCTGGCCAGCTTGTGCCTGTTATACAAATGCTTTGAGAGGTCAAGGCAGGAGGATCGCTTGAAGCCAGGAGTTCAAGACCAGCCTGGATAATATGGTGAGACCATATCTCTACAAAAAACAAAAAATTATCCAGGAGTGATGGTGTGCACCTATAGTCTCAACTACTTGGGAGGCTGAAGCAGGAGGATCGCTAGAACCCAGGAGTTTGATATTACAGTATGCAATGACTGCAACACTGTACTTCAGCTTGGACAACAGAGTGCGACCCTGACCCCCCTAAAAAAAAAAAAAAAAAAAAAAAAACCCGAAAAAACCCTCAGCATAAAAATAAGTAAATAAATTTAAAAAAATATGCAGACAAGCTAAAACCAGCAGGAACGGGTAATAAGAGAGAAAATGAATCAAGATTTGAAAAAACACAGGAGGCTGGGTGAGGTGGCTCACCCCTGCAATCCCAGCACTTTGGAAGGCTGAGGCAGGAGGATCTCTTGAGCTCAGAAGTTCAAGACCAGCCTGGGCATGGTGATGAGACGCTGATTCTGTGAAAATTAAAAACAAAAAAATAGGCTGAGCATGTGGTGTGTGCTTGTGGTCTCAGCTACTTGGGAGGCTGAGGTGTGTAGATCATTTGAGCCTAGAAATTCAAGGCTGCAGTGAGCCGTGATTGTTTCACTGCACTCCAGCCTGGGTGACAGAGCAAGACCCTGTCTCAAACAAAACAAAACAAAACAAACCCACAAGAGACCCTGGCAAAGATCTTTGTGCAAGACAGAGGACTTCAGTGGTTTAGCTGCACCCCCACAATGTTTATTAAAGTTTATCTATGGACATAGACAGGGATTCAAAGGCAGCACAGAAAATAATTTTATTCGTAGGCATGGTAGAAATGTGGGTAACTTTTTCCTTTTACTTAAAGTTCCCATGTTTCCCAGTATAACTACTGTGCAAATACTACTAATAAAGAAATCGTCTGTGAAAGACAAGTTTGGAGAAGCCAGCTTGACAGAAGCTCAAGAGAAGGAGGCTCAGAAAGGCCTGATCTCAGGCTTGTCACTGTGGGTGGGACCCACAGAGCTGCTCAGGAAGATGAGTCCAGACTTGGCAATATGAGAAAAAAAAGGAAGACCACAGAATGGGACAAAATAATTGCAAATCAGACATCTGATAAGGAATTAATACGCAGACTATTACATAAAGAATTAGGCTGGGCTCGTTGGCTCATGCCTGTAATCCCAGCACTTTGGGAGGCTGAAGCGGATGGATCACGAGGTCAGGAGACCAAGACCATCCTGGCCAACGTAGTAAAACCCCGTATCTACTAAAAATACAGAAAAAAATAGCTGGGTGTGGTGGCGCATGCACCTGTAGTCCCAGCTACTTGGGAGGCTGAGGCAGGAGAATTGCTTGAACCCAGGAGGCGGATACTGCAATGAGCCGAGATTGCACCACTGCACTCCAGCCTGGGCGACAGTGCGAGACTCCATCTCAAAAAAAAAAAAAAAAAAAAAGAATTAAAACCGAGGCTGGGCATGGTGGCTTGTGCCTGTAATCTCACTGCTTTGGCCAGCCCAGGTGAGAGGATCACTTGAGGTCAGGAGTTCAAGAGCAGGCTGAGCAACATAATGAAACCGTTTTTCTACAAAAGATAAAAATGAAAATAAAGCCACGCATGGTGACTTCTACCTGTAATCTCAGGATTTTGGGAAGCCGAGGTGGGCAGATGAGTTTGAGAAGAGCTTGGCCAACATGAAGAAACCTCATCTGTACTAAAATTATGAACATTAGCCAGGCATGGTGACGCCCACCTCTAGTCCCAGCTACTTGGGAGGCTAGGCATGAGAATCGCTTGAACCCGGGAGGCAGAGGTTGCAGTGAGCAACCTCGTCACTGCACTCTCGCCAGTGGCAAGATCTCACCATTGCACTTCAGCCTGGGTGACACAGTGAGACTCTGTCTCAAAAATAAGTAAATAAATAAAAATAAGAAATAGAAATTAGCCAGGCATGGTGGCACACACCTATAGTCCGAACTGCTTGAAAGGCTGAGTTGGGAGGATCGCTTAAGCCCAGAAGTTGGAGGCCACAGTGAGCTAAAATTGCACCACTGCACTCCAGCCTAGGTGACAGAGCAAGATACTGTCTCAAAAAAAAAAAAAAAAAAAAAAAAGAACAAAGAAAAAGAACAAAAACTCAACAATAAAAAACCCACATAACCCAATTCAAAAACGCCAAAGGACCCGACAAATCGTTTCTCTAAAGACACGCAAACGGCCTACAGCACATGAAAAGACAAATCTAGTGCTCACTCTGCATAAATCACTGACTGAATACTGGAGATATGTTATACTTCAATTAAAAAGTTTAAAAATGTATTACGGGGGCCCTGGGGGGTCATTTAGATGGTAATGATTTGGCTGACCAAATTTCTGGATCCTAGAAATCCGTGCGGCTTGATTGCCGAATGTCAGGCCTGGCCTTGGACGAAAGACATTGGCAGAAGCCCAGGGAGGTTCAGGGCTCAGGGGTCAGTGGTCAGGGAGGAAGGGGATCCAGGCTGCAGCGCCTATAGCCAAGGCTGGGTGCTGGGCTCAGTCCCAGCAGGAAGTCACAAGGCCAGGAGGCAGATGGCCTCTCCAGCGGGACAGAGTGAGGCTGAGGCCCAGGTCTGTGTGGTGTCTTAGTCTGGGGTGACAGTGGAAGCTGCCGTGTCCTGCCCTGATCTCTCATGGCTTCTGGCCGGTGGTCCTGGGCCTGCAGCCAGCAAGGCAGAATGAGGACAGGCAGGGACTCTGTCCCAGTGGGTTCTTGCCAAGAAGGGACCCAGTCCCCCACTGTGACCCATCCCTTTCCATCTGTGACTTGTGACCCAATTCCAGAGTCTTCCCACGGACCTGGGAAATGGCTTCATTCCCAATAATGGGAACTTTTTATGATGACTTTGTTGGTCTCAGAGACATGCCAACTTAGCTCTCTGGAACTATAGGGAGAGACTGACACTCAGAGGGATGGCGTGACTTGTCCCAGGGGGCAGAGTGAGATAGAAAAGCCAGGGGTTCTAACAGCTGGGGTTCTCATGCTCACTGCCCACCCCAGGGAAAACAGTTTCAACTCTGCTCAGGACAGGTCAACACCTCTCCAAGTGCATTGTGGGCTGAGCCATATCTGGGAAACTGTTTAAAGGCAGGCATAGGAACATCAGTTCTTTTAATTTAAAAAATATCTCGCTGGGTGTGGTGGCTCACGCCTGTAATCCCAGCACTTTGGGAGGCTGAGGTGGGCGGATCACCTGAGGTCAGGAGTTCGAGACCAGCCTGACTAATATGGTGAAACCCCATCTTTAAAAAAAAAAAAAAGAAATCTCAATGGCAAAACAAAATTGAGAGCCAGAGGCTCATCACATTCCTGATGCTGACGAGGTACAGGCCTACAAGGTGGGGTTCTGTGCATAAGGTCAGCTTTCTCTGTCGTCTTCTACTTTCTCAGCTCTGGTCAATGAGGGATACTGGGGAGGGGCCGACCCCCACCCCATTTCCAGAAGCCTTAGTCTCTGCTCATCACCATCTGTGTGTTCTTCCACATGGCTTTGCCGGATTCAGCAAATAGAGGTACCAGGAAGCCCCAGGCATCCTGCTGCTCTCCCGTCAGCCTCGGAGGATGTAGGCCCTGGCCTGCAGAGGGCCTGCATGGGCTTTCAGGAAGGAAAGTGGGAAATGGGCACCATGAATGGCCAGGCTGAGGGAAGGCAGGTCCTGGATCTGCTCAGGCCTCTTTCCTACCTGCCCTCCCACCCCAACCCCAGGCCCAGCCCCTGCCCTCAGATCACCTGTCCACCTGAAGCCCCTTTCCCCCTGGCTTGTCACTGACTTCTGGCCACCACCAAGCTTACCATGTGTCTCTCTTTACGCAGCCTGCTTCATACATGTGGTCCATTCGAGAGCCTGCTCCTGATGGCACGCATTGGGACGCAGACACAGGCTCTCATCTGTTCAGACAGCATGGGAGCGCTCAGATTTAGAACCACTCAAAAATCATCCACAGTCACTGAGCACCTACTTTTTGATGGATTCTGGGTTGGTAAAACCCGTACAGGATGGAGGTAGACAGGCAGAGAGAGTAGGGTGGCTGACAGAATCCCGTAGTCCCTGTGTCCAGCCATCTAACTGAGCTGTGGGCAGCGTGGTAACTCAGTTAATATTCAAAATATTGCTTCTTTGGCCAAGTGCACTCTGAGTTCCAAATAGTGACTGTATAGATGAGATTTTCTTTTCTTTTCTTTTTTGAGATGGAGTTTCGCTCTTGTCGCCCGGGCTGGAGTGCAGTGACGCAATCTCGGCTCACTGCAACCTCCGGCTCATTGCAACCTCCGCTTCCCAGGTTCCAGCGAGTGGAGTGGCTGAGATTACAGGTTGCACCACTGAACCCAGCTAATTTTTTTTTGTAGTTTTAGAAAAGACAGGGTTTCACCATGTTGGCCAGGCTGGCCTAGAACTCCTGACCTCGGGTGATCCGCCCCCCTCGGCCTCCCAAAGTGCTGGAACTACAGCCGTGAGCCACCACGCCCGGCCTGTAGATGAGCGTTTCAACTATCCCAGGCCCTCTGGCATGGCTCCCAAGCCCCGAGGGAGATGGCTCGGCCCCTTCTCCTGGCCTTCCAGCCTCCACACACTCCTGCCCTGGCTCTGCCTTCTCACCTGGAGTTACCTCTTCCCATCCCCGGCAGCGCACCTGCCCCAGGCCTTCACCTGTGTGATCTCCCCAAACCCTTGCCCTCCCTCCCACTCTGGGTGTCTTCAGTACCCAGTTTCAATGACACCTACTCCAGGACCCCTGATCTGCCTGAAAACTTGGTGGCTAAAAGCAATATTGCATTGATTTTGCTCACAAATCTGCTGTTTGTCAAGACTCAGAGGCGATAGCGCAAGGCTGAGGCTGGACATCTGACACCTGACTCGCCACTGGCTTTCGATGGCCTGCTGCAAAGGGGCAGAGGCTGCCTCCATTTCCATATATTCCTTAGCCACACACTAGGCTGACTCAGACTGTAGGCCACAGAAGGGCCTCTTTCTTTACATGCTTTCGGTTTCTTCTAGTGAGCATGCATGACTTCCATACTTTAAAAAGATAGAAAATAAAACAATTCTAATTTCCTTTTACTTCCGTGTCAGCTTTACATCTCTAATGCAGTAGCTTCAAACCATGGTATCTGAAGATCCTATATTTTGCCCACTCATCTTTCCTGGTACCATTTTTATTTTTATTTATTTATTTATTTTAAAAAATTTTAAATTTTTTTCTTTTTTTCGGATCTCCAATCCTGCAGATCCTGGTACCATTTTTAATTCTTTGATAAAAATAGTAGAGTGGGCTGGGCATGGTGGCTCATGCCCATAATCCCAGCACTTTGGGAGGCTGAGGCAGGTGGATCACCTGAGGTCAGGAGTTCGAGACCAACCTGACCAATATGGTGAAACCTTGTCTCTACTAAAAATATGAAAACGAGCTGGGCGTGCTGGCATGCACCTGTAGTCCCAGCTACTCGGGAGGCTGAGACAGGAGAATTGCTCGAATCTGGGAAGCAGAGGTTATAGTGAGCTGAGATTTCGCCACTGCACTCTAGCCTGAATGACAAGAGTGAGACTCCGTTTCAAAAAAAAAAAAAAAGAGTGAATTAATAGTCCACATTTTGAAAGCTTATGGGTTTAAGGCTGAGTGAAAACATTTCTGCTTAGAAATGCTGCAGCTGGTGATCTCTGTGCTATTGAAGTGGGTTCTGGCCCACATTTCAGCCCAGACACATGAGCGCCCATTTGGGGCTCTCCCAGGAAGCGTGCTCATGTGTGTGCGTGAGCATGCATGTGTGTGTATAGCTCGGGTTGTCACAGTGATTTGGTTTGGGAGAAGTAACATGGAACCGAGGCTTTTATGGACGGTTATGCAGTTTAGACAAGTAGTCTTTCTTTTTCTTGGAATCACAGAAAAACAGCCTTGTGCGATGCTGCAGTCTGCACCTTCTCCAGTCCCCCACAGGCTCCCTGCTGCTTGCGGCTGTCACAAACACATACTGTTCCAAATAGGAAGTTTTACCAGTAAATGGATGTGGGTACATCTACAAGAGTGGTTTGACTTTTTAAATATCAAGCAATATAAACACCTCAATGATGAATATATCTTTTGAAAAATCATAAAAATTATTTGCTAATTACCTATATTCATATTAGGAATTTTAGTGCTTCATATACTTTTGGCAATAGTTAATACATGTAATCTTAAAGACTCCATCGGAAAAATGTAATTCACTCATGTAGCAGCTAAGCAATATCTCAATAAGAACAGTCCCGGCTGGGCGTGGTGGCTCACACCTGTAATCCCAGCACTTTGGGAGGCTGAGGCAGGTGGATCACGAGGTCAGGAGTTTGAGACCAGCCTTGTCAATATGGTGAAACCCTGTCTCTACTAAAAATACAAAAAGAATTTGCTGGCTGTCACGGTGCATGCCTGTAATCCCAGCTACTCAGGAGGCTGAGGCAGGAGAATTGCTGGAACCCAGGAAGCAGAGGTTGTGATGAGCTGAGATTGTGCCACTGCACACCAGCCTGGGCGACAGAGTGAGATCCATCTCAAAAGTAACAAAAACAAAAAAACAGGGAGATCTCAGGGGTCCCCAGGGTCTCAGGACCTAAGTGTGGAGGTGGGTACTAAATTGGACAGAAAAAACCAGAGCCCCATCGATACACAACTCTGAGCCTGTGTTTCCTCAGTTGAGACATGAAGGTATGAACACCTACCTTGAAGGTTAGTTGTGAGATGAAATGAGGGGTGTGTGAAAGTGCATTGCAAATGTCTGAAGTAATTTCTAAGTATGGTGTTGGGCAAGTTCTACCCTTGGTTCAAATACTCAGACTGGGCCACATGCACAAAGAGAACAACATGAGAATTATTTATTTGGCCTCCCACTGAGTAAGGCATTCTGTTAGCTCATCAATATTTATTACCCACGTGCCAAGTGTGGCATTCTGGAACGGTAAATACGCATTTAGTAGGGGATAAGAAACAAGTTTCCAGGCTATCCTTTTTTTTTTTTTTAGAGACAGGGTCTTACTGTGTTGCCCAGGCTGAAGTGCAGTGGCACCATCACAGCTCACAGCTCACTGCAAACTCCTAGGCTCAAGAGATCCTCCCACCTCAGCCTCCCACCAAGTAGCTGAGACTATAGGCATGTGCCACCACATCCAGCTCATTTTAAGTCTTTATTTATCATTATTATTATTATTTGAGATGGACTCTTGCTCTGTCACCTAGGCTGGAGGGCAGCGGCACGATTTTAGCTCACTGCAGCCTTGAACTCCTTGCCTCAAGCAATCCTCCTGCCTCAGCCTCCCAAGTAGCTGGAACTACAGGCACAGGCCACCAGGCCCAGCTAATTAAAAAAAAAATTTTTTTTTTTTTCTGTAGAGACAGGGTCTGGCTATGCTGACCAGGCTGATCTCTAACTCCTGGCCTCAACTGATCTTCCTGCCTCAGCCTCCCCAAGTGTTGGGATTACAGGCACAAGCCACTGTACCAGGCCAGAGGCACATTCACAGATATTCTGAGGGTTCAGTGGGCAAGCCACTTCCAAATTTCTGTTTTTTTTTTTTAAAGCTATGTAAACTATTTACTTTTAAACTATATTGATGTGTTTCAGAAGAAAAAAAAGACCATATTCAATTAGTCACTGATACATAATTGGTTGTATTTTCCTTGGGGAAAACATAGAATTTGTTTATTCTTTAGTGGCTTCATATTTACAAAATACCTGTAAGAATAGTAAGGAAAGGGTTCAACCCACATAGATCATCACGTACAAAATAACTAGCTGAATATTTATCTTCCAGAAATCTGGTAAGCACTAGTTTCTAAAAAACAGGATATGCCAAATTTTGGTTATTAGCATCTTCATTCTTTATTGGATACATTTCTTTTGTTTAACTGATAGATATTTGTACATATTTATGGGGTACATGTGATATTTTGTTACCTGCATAGAAAGGAATACTATTCAGCCACAAAAAAGAATGAAATCCTGTCATTTGCAGCAACATGGTCGGAACTGGAGATCATTATGTTAAGTGAAATATGCTGGGCATGGAAAGACACATATCGCGTAATCTTTTTTTCATCCTCTCATTATTGAACATATCACATGTTCTTACTCATATGTGGGAGCTAGAAAAGTTGGTCTCAGGCCAAGCACAGTGGCTCGTGCCTGTAATCCTAGCACTTTGGGAGGCCGAGGTGGGCGGATCACTCGAGGTTGGGAGTATAAGACCAACCTGGCCAGCATGGTGAAACCCTGTTTCTACTAAAAATACAAAAATTGGCCAGACGTGGTGGCACATGCCTGTAATCCTAGCTACCTGGGAGGCTGAGGCATAAGAATCACTGGAACCTGGTAGGCAGAGGTTGCAGTGAGCTGAGATTGCACCATTGCACTGTAGCCTGGGCAACAGAGTGAGACTGTCTCAAAAAAAAAAAAGTTGATCTCATAGAAGAGTAGAATGATAGATACCAGAGGCTGGGAAAGGGATGTGGGTGGGAGGGGGGAAGAACAGGTTGGTTAATGGGTACAAACATACAGTTAGAAGGAAAAAGATCTAGTCACAGTAGGGTGACTATAGTTAACAACAATGTTTTGTATATTTCAACATAGTTAGAAGAGAGAACTTGACATGTTCCCAACACATAGAAATGATAAATGCTTGGGGCGATGGATATCCTAAATACTCTGACTTGATCATTCATGTTCTATGCAGATGTCTGGGTTTTATTCTGATGGAGGTGCCACTGGAGGTGTTTCCGGCATTTGCACAGAAGCATCCCCCCACCTCTTTGGAAGGATGGATCTAACAGGAACATGCAAAGTTAAGTAGAAAACAGAAACCAGAAGAAGTTAGGAAAGCGTCTTAAGAATTCACAGAGTGGAAAATCACCTTGATGCCTTTTATGGGAGGCGTGTCCCCAGGAGAACCTAGAATTTTGCTCCAATGGGATCCTCATGATACCAGATGTCCACCATAAGAGCTTTGGCTTTGCTCTTTTTGTCCAGGCTGGAGTGCAAAGGCATGATCTCAGCCCACTGCAACCTTCATCTCCTAGGTTCAAGTGATTCTCCTGCATCAGCCTCCCATGTAGCTGGGATTACAGGCATGCACCACCATGCCCGGCTAATTTTTGTATTTTTAGTAGAGACAGAGTTTCGCCATGTTGGCCAGGCTGGTCTTGAACTCCTCAGGTGATCTGCCCGCCTCGGCCTCCCAAAGTGCTGGGACTACAGGCATGAGCCACTGCGCCCGGCCCATTGAAGCAAAATTCTATTCAGCCTATGGATCTGGTCAAAAGCTTTTGATCTGTTCAATCCAAGCTTCAAGTCTACCTGTCAATGCTTTGTGAAGTATACTGAGCTGCAGAAACTTAAAGAAACAGATGAAGACAAGTTATTTGTAGAAACAGGGAAGGCTTTATTGGCAGAAGGTGTCATTTTAAGATGAGTAGGAGAAGAAAGGACTCAACAGGGAGATAGTCACGTTTCCTGGAAATCTGAACGCATGAGTGTCAGACCCCGAACTGCATTGAAAGAAAACCAGCCTCAGAAAGAAAAAAGTTTCACGGGACCAGCATTTGGAGGCACCTGAAGGACAGTCAAAAGGTCTCCCAGCTCCGGGAAGGACTTGTATGCTGTGCGTACTGACACACACACTCTACCTACTAGCTGAATGTTGAGCTGTTTCTAACAGTTGAACTACATAAATGTCTCTTGATCCGGAAGGCATTATATTTGCCTTCTCTTAGTCCCTACTTCTGAGTTGTAACAAAGCTTGGTATCATGCTTTGACAGAAGCGGTATGATCCAGAGGATTTACATAAAAGAATAATAAAAACTGAAAAAAAAGGAGTTATGTGAATTTTCATGTTAGGACATTATTAAATAAAGAACTCTGGCTGAGAGTGGTGGCTCATACCTGTAATCCCAGCACTTTGGGAGGCCAAGGTGGGTGGATAACTTGAGGTCAGGAGTTTCAAGACCAGCCCGCCCAAGATGGTGAAACCCCATCTCTACTAAAAATACACAAATTGCATTTCCTTTTTTTAAAAAAGCATTTATCATTTCTATGTGTTGGGACCAATTCAAGTTCTCTTTCTCTCAAAAAAATTAGCCAATTAGGGCCCGGCGTGGTGGCTCATGCCTGTAATCCCAGCACTTTAGGAGGCCGAGGTGGGCAGATCACGAGGTCAGGAGATTGAGACCATCCTTGCCAACATGGTGAAACCCCGTCTCTGCTAAAAATACAAAAAAAATTATCTGGGTTTGGTGGTGCATGCCTGTAGTCCCAGCTACTCTGGAGGCTGAGGCAGCAGAATTGCTTGAACCCAGGAGGCGGAGATTGCAGTGAGCCGAGATCGTGCCACTGCACTACTGCCTGGGCGACAGTGCTAGACTCTGTCTAAAAAGGAAAGAAAAAATTAGCCAATTAGCCAGGCATGGTGGTGCGCGCCTGTAATCCCAGCTACTCGAGAAGCTGAGGCAGGAGAATCACTTGAACCTGGGGAACAGAGTTTGCAGTCAGCCAAGATCGAGCCACTGCACTCCAGCCTGGGCAGCAGAGCGAGATTCCATCTAAAAATAATAATAATAATAATAATAATAATTCCCTAGATGCTGAAAAAAAGGTGCATATAACATCTAGGGGGAGCACATGAGGGAGCATCTGGTAAGAGCACCTGGAGGAGCAACTCAAGGGGTACTTGCAGGAGCCTCCAGGAAGCGCAGAAGGCATGTGCAGGCAGAGACTGGTGGGGTTCAGTGCTCTTACCTACTGAGTGGACGGGCTGGAAGATCAAGAGGTGACAACCTGGAAGAGGAATGGGTCTAGACACAGGCTGGCTGTGAGCCAGTGCTTGTTGAGGAGACAGCATCAGTGAGGGAGAGGCCCCAGTGGGAGAGCCGCTCTGAAAAGGGAGGAGGGTATCTCTCCACTATTTGAGCCAGAGCCACGAAGAGGGTTGATTCAGCCATAGAATGTCCTTTCTTCCCAGCTATTATGTCGGCTCTGCAGGGATCAGCCCTCAAACTTGGTGAGTCAAGAGGCTTGTGCCTTCCTGAGCAGCCAGAGGGATCCGTTTCTGAGATCCTCAGACCTGCTCCCTGTGGCCAGTGCCAGTCCTCCTGCCCTTCCTCAGCAGGGAAACATGGAAAAGTGGCTCACAGCAGATGGGGGACATGGTGACTCAACACGCTCAGTTGCTGAGCCCTGTGAGACCTGTGGCCCCGGGACACCCCAGCCCAGCCCTGGACTCTCAGCAAGGATGCCACGTTGAACCCGTCAACCAGCACTCTCGCACCCCCTGGTGGCGATCCCTGATGAGGCACGTACAGGACATCCGCCCAGTGAGAACTTGCGGCAATCCAGCAGCTCATGCCTACGTTCATTCATTCATTCATTCATTCTTGAAATATTTGGGGAGCGCCTGCAGGCCCGAGGCTCTAGAGCTGTGCTGTCCACTCTGGCACCCACATAGGCTCTGAGAAGTTGAAGTGCAGCAAGTCCCCTGGAGATGTACAGTGAGTGTAAAGCATACACTGGCTGTTAAAGAAATAGTGCACACAATGTAAAATGTGGTATTGATCATTTTCATATTGACAATACATTGAAATTATAATGTTTTGGATCAACCATTTTAAATAAAATATGATTAAAATCAATTTCACCTGTTTCTTTTTGCTTTTATTATAATGTGGCTTCTAGAAAGTTTAAACTTCTTAAAAAAAAAAAAGAAAGAAAGCTTAAACTTCTTTATGTGGGTCAATTTCAATTTCTATTGGATAGTGCTATTCTAGACCAATCCTTTGGGATTTCAAGGACAAGTAAAAGTCCCCTATATTTTTACTACCAACTTTCTATTTTCTTAAATAATGATGTCTATTTATTTCTTTTTTATTTATTTATTTATTTATTTATTTATTTTCTTCTTCTTCTTTTTTTTTTTTTTTTTTTTTTTGAGATGGAGTTTTGCTCTTATTGCCCAGGTTGGAGTGCAATGGCATGATCTTGGCTCACTGGAACCTCTACCTCCTGGATTCAAGCGTTTCTCCTGCCTCAGCCTCCTGAGTAGCTGGGATTACAGGCACCCGCTACCACGCCCAGCTATTTTTTTTTGTATTTTTAGTAGAGATGGGTTCACTGTGTTGGCCAAGCTGGTCTTGAACTCCTGATCTCAGATGATCCACCTGCCTCGGCCTCCCAAAGTGTTGGGATTACAGATGTGAGCCACCATGCCTGGCCTGTTTATTTCTTGACATTTTTCCTACTACCTGTATAATTGCATAAAGTAATGCTGTTTTAAAAAGTAACACTCTCGGCCAGGCACGGTGGCTCAAGCCTGTAATCCTAGCACTTTGGGAGGCCGAGGCAGGCAGATTACCTGAGGTCAAGAGTTCAAGACCAGTCTGGCCAACATGGTGAAACCCTGTCTCTACTAAAAATACAAAAAATAAGTTGTTTACAGTGGCACACGCCTGTAATCCCACTACTCGGGAGGCTGAGACAGGAGAATCGCTTGAACCTGGGAGGCGGAGGTTGCAGGGAGCCGAGATCCCGCCCCTGCACTCCTGCCTGGGTGACAAAGTGAGACTTCATCTCAAAAAAAAAAAAAAAAAGTAGCACTCGCATCAGGAAAGGATGAAAGGGATGGTCATCTTAATACCAGAAATGCAGGAAGCCATGGTCAGAATGTAGAGCTTAATGAAAAAACTCACCCATCGCTCTTTGATTATTTTCCACAAATCACTGAGTGTTTGAGAAGGCCCAAGTGCGAGTGCTCTAAGGAGCCTCTTGGGAGTGCATCCACATCGATGGCATCTCCCTTCACGGCCTGCGATCATCCACAGGATAGCCCAGTGTGGACACAGGCTGTGTGCTGCTGCTTGCCAGGTACCAAGCTGAGAACTGTGGACGTGGGAAAGGTGAGGGGGTGAGGGGGTGAGGGATGCCATATTGTCGAGGACTGGAGCTGGCCCTTTGCTGGTCCCTTTATGCACTGGTTATCTTAATTTTCTCACACAAATGTTGTTATTCATGTGGCCTAGTGGAGGGAACTTAAATTAAGTTGTTATGGTCATATAAACAGTAAGAGGGGCCAGGTGTGATGGCTCATGCCTTTAGTCCCAGCACTTTCAAAGGCTGAGATGAGTGAATCACTTGAGGTCACAAATTCGAAACCAGCCTGGCCAACATGGTGAAACCCTTTCTCTACTAAAAATACAAAAAAATTAGCCAGGGGTGGTGGCACATGTCTGTAATCCCAGCTACTTGGGAGGCTGAGGCAGGAGAATCGCTTGGACCTGGGAGGCAGAGGTTGCAATGAGCTGAGATCGCACCATTGCACTCCAGCCTGGGCAACAAGAGTGAAACTCCATCTCAAACAAAACAAAACAAAACAAAACAAAAAACTCGAAGAGGATATCCAGATGGCCAACAAGCCTGAAAAGGTGCTCAACCTCATCAGCAATCAGGAAGAAGCAAATAAAAACACAAGGCCAGGTGCAGTGGCTCACATCTATAATCCTAGCACTTTGGGAGACCGAGGCAGGAAGGTCGCTTGAGCCCAGGAGTTCAAGACCAGCTTGGGCTAAATAATGAGACCCCATCTCTAAAAATATTTTTAAATTAGCTGGACATGGGGGCACACACCTGTAGTTCCAGATACTTGGGAGGATGAGGTGAGAGGATTGCTTGAGCCCAGAAGATGGAGACCGATGCCAGAAGGCATGGTCTGACTGGATATCACGACTCCATTTGATTGGATCCTGGATCCTGCCATGTGGTGTCCGCTCTTAATTTAGTCCCTATTTCTTGGTCTGAGTGTTTAGGTTCCCCTGTGGTTGCACACTTGGTTCATCTAGGTGTGCTCTGGTTACATGACCTTCAACGTGGGGATCCATGGCAGCTAAAAATCAACTCACAACTTTGTTATATAAGAGTTGAGCCAGGCTGGGTGAGGTGGCTCACACTTGTAATCCCAGCACTTTGGGAGGTTGAGGCGGGCGGATTACCTGAGGGTGGGAGTTTGAGACCAGCCTGACCAACATGGAGAAACCCCATCACTAAATTAAAAATACAAAATTAGCCAGGTGTGGTGGTACATGCCTGTAACACCAGCTACTCAGGAGGCTGAGGCAGGAGAATTGCTTGAACCTGGAATGTGGAGGTTGTGGTGAGCTGAGATCACACCATTGCACTCCAGCCTGGGCAACAAGAGAGAAACTTCGTCTCAAAAAAAAAAAAAAGTTGACCCAGATTGATCTGATGCAGTTATATCCTCTCCATGGCAAGGTAGCCCTTGCTACACACAGAAACATTAATTTTTTTAATAACCAAAGGTAAAGATGGCTCTGTACTCTGGCTCACCACTGAAATGATGAATATTTTATTTTATTTTTTTGAGACGAAGTCTCGCTCTGTAGCCTCGGCTGGAGTGCAGTGGCACGATCTCGGCTTGCTGCAACCTCCACCTCCTAGGTTCAAGCGATTCTGTCTCAGTCTCCCGAGTAGCTGGGACTACAGGTGCATGCCACCATGTCTGGCTAATTTTTGTATTTTTGGTAGAGATGGGGATTCACCATGTTGGTCAAGCTGGTCACAAAAACTCCTGACCTCAGGTGAGCCACCTGCCTCAGCCTCCCAAAGTGCTGGGATTACAGGCATAAGCCACCATGCCAGGCCTGAAATGATGAATATTTTAGAAGTGCTTTCTTTGGGTGTTTTTGGAAGGATGACGCTGTTTTACAAAAATAAGAAAAAGAAAGAAGCAATGTAACAAAAAAGCAGGATATAAATAGCATGATCGGAAGACCTACAAAGCTGAAAAAGAATTCTATATTCTTTGTATTTGTTAAACCTAATATTAAAAAAGAAAAAAGAAAAATGGGCTGTGGAGATTGAGACAGGCTGGACTGGTGTTTGTGCCATGGACTGTGAAAAGGCAGATCTTGAAAAAGCAGCTTTCCCATGAAGGGCATCAAACCAGATAGACCGCGGAGGGCCAAGTGCTCCTCCTTTCTCATGATATTTGAAGCTTCTCTACAGTGTTAAGAGTTTCTCAGAGAGGCCGGGTGTGGTGGCTCACCCCCGTAATCCTAGCACTTTATGAGGCCAAGGCAGGCAGATCATGAGGTCAGGAGTTCAAGACCAGCCTGGTCAACATGCTGAAACCCTGTCTCTACTTAAAAAAAAAAAAAAAAAAAAATTAGCTGGGCATGGTGGTGCATGCCTGTAATCCCAGCTACTTGGGAGGCTGAGGCAGGCGAATTGTTTGAACCGGGACCCAGGAGGCAGAGGTTGCAGCGAGCTGAGATGATGCCACTGCACTCCAGCCTGGGCTACAGAACGAGACTCTGACTCAGAAAAAAAGAAAAAAAAAAAAGAAATAAATAAAAAGAGTTTCCCAGAGAGAGGCTTAACACAGAGGATAGTTATTTGAAGATACCGTGAGGAAAATAAAAAGAGTTTCCCAGAGAGAGGCTTAACACAGAGGATAGTTATTTGAAGATACCGCGAGGAAAAGACACTGAGAAACTAAAGGAACAACAATAATACAATATCCACTGTGTGCATAGTAGTAAAAGACACATGGCTGACCCTTGTCTTTGGATGTCACACCAACCTTAGAGTTGCCCTGTGAGCAAGTGCTAGCCCCGCTGTGCAACAGAGAGCAGAGACTTGGACAGGGGGAGCCCCAGCAGAAGGAGCAGACTCTGGCTGAGGCTGTGGAACCCCAACATTGCCCTTACTCTCTGCAGCACACGGTCTTCCCTCCTTAGAGACCGAGACAAGTGGTAGGGAAGACTGCTTTTCCACACAGAGACCCACAGGCTCAATCGAGTAGTTCATAGCAAGGATATCATGTGAGTGCAGAAAAAAAATTTTTTTTTTGAGACAGAGTCTCACTCTGTTGCCAGGCTGGAGTGCAGTGGTACGATCTCGGCTCACTGCAACCTCTGCTTCCTGGGTTCAAGTGATTCTCCTGCCTCAGCCTCCCAGGTAGCTTGAACTACAGGCGCATGTCACCACGTCCAGCTATTTTTTGTATTTTTTAGTAGAGGCAGGGTTTCACCATGTTGCCCAGGCTGATCTCCATCTCCTGACTTTGTGATCTGCCTGCCTTGGCCTCCCAAAGTGCTGGGATTACAGGTGTGAGCCACCGCTCCCAGCCAAACTAATTTTTTCTTA
>CAUYLG010049998.1:0-30109 GCA_963573385.1 Cacajao melanocephalus | reverse complement strand
CATTCTGATTTCGGGTGTTCTCAGCCTTTTTGCACGGGTTTCTTCCCATTTTTGTGGATTTATCCACCTGTCGTCTTTGTAATTGCCGACTTTCAGATTGGGTCTGAGTGGACGTCCGGCTTGTTGGTGATGAAGTTTTTTCTGTTTCTTAGTTTTCCTTTGGCGGACGCCCCTTCCTCACAGAGCTTGGCCTTCCCGGTTTCAGCTGTGCTTACTGTGAAACTCTCAGTCCTCAGCACTTCCAATTGCTGTTCTCCTTGTGGGGACGGGACCAGCTTAGCCAGACTCAAAGGGCTCCCAGTCACGTATACTCTGCACTGAGAAGCGCTGCGCAGTGCCGGGGCACTGGCAAAACAGCTGCGCCAGCCAAAAGAGTCGCGCTGGCGACACGTGTGGCTCCTCCGCCGGGAATCTCCCAGTTTGTGGGCCACAGAAATTTGTCTGAAATTGCAGCATCCACTCGCTCTCTGCTCTTTCACTGGGAGCTATAATCCTGAGCTGTTGTTAATCGGCCATCTTGGATCTCTCCGCCCGGTGATGAAGTTTTTTCTGTTTCTTAGTTTTCCTTTGGCGGACGCCCCTTCCCCGCAGAGCTGGACCTTCCCGGTTCAGCAGTGCTTACTGTGAAACTCTCAGTCCTCGGCGCTTCCAATTGCTGTTCTCCTTGTGGGGATGGGACCAGCCAAGCCAGACTCAAAGGGCACCCCGTCCCGTATACTCCGCGCTGAGAAGTGCTCTGCGGGGGCGCCAGCAAAACAGCCGCGCCAGCCAAAAAAGTCGCGCTGGCGACCCATGTGGCTCCTCCGCCAGGAATCTCCCAGTCTGTGGGCAACAAAAATTCAGCTGAAAGTGCGGCGTCCACTCGCTTTCCGCACTTTCACTGGGAGCTACAATTCTGAGCTGTTGTTAATCGGCCATCTTGGATCTCTCTCCAAAAATACATTTTAAATAAAAAACAGTCACAGAAGAAAATGAATGTTGTTACAAACTGATAAAGGGGCCCATTCATGAAGAGGATATAACAATTATATATGCACCCTACATAAAAGCAAATAAACATATAAAGCAAATATTAACATAACTGAAGGGAGAAACAGACAGCAATGCAATAGTAGTAGGGAACTTCAATACCTCAATGCCTACTTCAACAATGCCTACTTCATCCAAACAGAAAATCAATGAGGAAACAACAACCTTCAGCAACACTATAAGCCAAATGGACTTAACAGATATATACAGAACATTCTATCAAATAGCAGCAGAATACTTATTCTTTTCGAGCATACACATAACATTCTCCAGGGTAGATCGTATGTTAGGCCACAAAACAAGTCTTAACAAATTTAAGAAGTTGTAAATCATGTCAAGTAACTTTTTCAACTGTAATGATATAAAACTAAAAATCAATACAAGAGGAAAATTGGAAAATTCACAAATATGTATAACTTAAGCAACATTCTCCTGAATAGCCAATTGGTCAAATAAGAAACCAAAAGGGAAATCAAAAATATCTTGAGACAAACAAATATGGAAACATAGAACACACTGAAACTTAAGGGAGGCAACAAAAGCGGTGCTAAGAGAAAAGTTTACAGCAGTCAATGCTTCCATTACAAAATAAGGATGATGTCAAATAAACAATCTAGCTTTATACTTCAAGGGGCTAGGGAAAAAAAAAACTAGGTCAAAACTTAGCAGAAGGAAGGAAAGAATAAAAATTAGAACAAAAATAAGTAAAATAGACACTAGAAAAACAATTAAAAAGACAAATAAAACTAAGGATTGATTATGTGAAATGATAAACTTGACAAAGCTTTAGCCACACTAACAATGAAAAAAAGAGATAATTCAAATAAAATCATAGATGAAATAAGAGACATTACAACAGATAGCAGCACAGAAATACAAATTTAAGTGATCATAACACTACTAGGAACAATTATTTGCCAACACATTGGATGACCTAGAAGAAATGGATAAGTTCCTAGAAATATACAATCTACCCAAACTGAACATAAATGAAGAATCTGAACAAATAACAAGTAATATTCAATCAGTAATTTAAAATTTCCCAATAAAGAAAGCCTAGTATCTGGTAGCTTTATTGGTAAATTTGACAAAAATTTTTAGAAGAACTAACACCAAATCTTCTCAAACCCTTCCAAAAAATTGAAGAGTAGAGAAAACACTTCCAAATTCATCTCATGAGACCAGCATTACCCTGATAGCAAAGACAGACAAGGTCATTCCAATAAAAGAAGATTACAAAGCAATATCCCTGAGGAACATACATACAAAAATACTCAATAAAATACTGGCAAATTCAACAGCACATTTAGAGGATTATATGTCCCATCAAGTGGAACTTATCCTTGGTATGCAAGGATGGTTCAACACATCAAAATCAATGAATGTGATATACTACATTAACAAAATGAAGGGTAAAAATCATGATCATTTCAATAGATGCAGAAAAGGCATTTGTCATGATTTTAAAAAACTATTAACAAATTAGGTATAGAGGAAATGGACCTCAAAACAATAAAGGCTGTATATGACAAGCCCACAGTTAACATCATTTACAATGGTGAAAAGTTAGAAACAAGATAAAGATGCCCACTGTTGACATGATTCTAGAAGTCCTAGCCAGAGCACTTAGGCAAAAGAGAAACAGAAAAAGGCATCCAAATCAGAAAGAAAGAAATAAAATTGTCTGTCTTTGCAAGTCACAGGTCTTATATATAGAAAACCATAAATATTTCACCAAAACTTCTTCAAACTAATTTTTTTTAATTTGGTAAAGTTGCAGAATATAAAACCAATATACAAAAGTGAGTTGTTTTTATACCCTGACAACAAACTACTCAATAAAATTTAAAAACTAATCCCCTTAACAATAACATTAAAAAGAATAAAATGATGAGGTATAAATTTAACCAAAAAGACGAAAAATATGTACACTGAAAAAACATTGATGAAAGATATTAAAATAGACACAAAGAGAAACATATTCCCTTTTCACAATTAGAAAAATTAATACTATTAAAATATTCACACTACCCACATTCAATGCATTCCCTACTAAAATTCCAATGGTATTTTTCACAGAAATAGGAAAAACTATCCTAAAGTTTATATGGAACCACAAAAGACCACGAACAGCCAAAGAAATACTAAGCAAGAAGAACAAAGCTAGAGGCATTCACATTACATTGCAAAGCTATAATAACCATAAAGTATGGTATTAGCATAAAAATATACATAGACCAGTGGAACAGAACAGAGAGCCAAGAAATAAACTCATGTATATACAGTCAACTAATATTTTGACAAGGGCAGCAAGAATACACAATGGAGAAAGGACCGTTTCTTCAAGAAATGGTGTTGGAAAAACAAATATACACACAAAAAATGAAGACCTAATCTTACACAATACACAAAAATCAATTCAAAATCAATTGAAGACTTAAATATAAGACCTGAAACTGTAAAACTGGTAGAAGAAAATATAAAGAAAAAGTGTATTGACATTGGTCTTGACAATAATTTTTTTTTGATATGACACCAAAAGCACAGACAATGAAAACAAAAATAAATAAATGGAACTACCTCAAACCAACAAACTTCCACACAGTGAAGGAAATCAATCACCAAAATGAAGAGACAAACTATGGAATGGGAGAAAATATTGGCAAACCATACATTTGATAAGGGGATAATAGATAAAATATATAAGCAACTCATACAGTTCAACTGAAAAAAAAATTAAAAACCTGATTTTAAATTTGGCAAAGGGCTTGACCAAACATTTATCCAAAGAAGACATACAAATATCCAGCAAACATAGAAAAAGGTGCTCAATATCACTAATCATCAAGGAAACACAAATAAAAATTGCAATGAGATATCACCTTACACTGTCAGGTTGGCTATTACATAATTTAAAAAAATAAATATTGGCAAATATGTGGAGAAAAGGTAACCCTTGTATACTGTTGGTGGCAATGTGTGAAAAACAGCATGGCTATTTCTCAAAATACTAAAAATAGGACCACCATATAATCCAGCAATCCCATATCTGGGCATTTACTTAAAGAAACTAAAATCAGTTTCCAAAAAGATATTCGTAATCCCATATTCACTGCAGCAATATTCACAACAGCCAAGATGTGGAAACAACCTAAATGTCCACTGACAGATGAGAGGATAAAGAAAATGTGGTGCACATATACAATGTGTTACTCAGCCTTTAAAATGAAGGAAAACCTGCCATTTGCAACAACATGGATGGATCTAGAGGGCATTACATGAAGTGAAATAAGCCAAACAGGAAGATAAATCCTGCATGATCTCATTTATATGTGAGTTCCAAAATACTTAAATTCACAGAAACAGAGGGTGAAATGATAGTGCCAGGAGCTGTGGAAGGGAAGAAATTGGGAGGTGATGGACAAAGGACACAAAGTTTCAGTTATATAGGATAAATTAGTACTGGAAACCTACCATACAACATAGTAGCATGAGCTACTATAACTAACAATACTATGTTGTATAGTTAAAGTCTGTTAAGAGGGTAGATATTATGGTAAGTGTTCTTACTACAAAAAAAGAAAAAGAAAAATACAATAATAATAAAATAGAGAGTAAGATGAAATTTTGGGAGGTGACAGCTATGTTTATGGCCTTGATAGTGATAATGGCTTCATGGGTATATACATTCTCCAAATTCATCAAGATGTATATGTTATATATATATATATATATATATATATACAGCTTTTTATATATCAATCATACCTCAATATTCTAAAATTAATTAAAACATGGGAGGAAAATATATGATTTCAACAGATACAATAAAGCAACTGACATAAATTAACACCAATTCATGACTTTTTTAAAAATACTGTTATGAAACAGAAATAGACAAGAACCGCCTAATTCTGATAAAGAGTATCCATCATAGATCCTCAGTAAACATCACACATGATGGTCAATTATTGACAGCTTTTCTTCTGAGTCGGAAAAGACATGGATGCCCACTATCATTACTTCTGTTAATATTATACTAGATGTCTTAACCAGTGTAATGATGCAAGAAAAAGAAAAAAAAACAAGCAAAAGAAGTGGAAGGGAAAAAAAAAAAAAGAAAATTCTCAACACTTGCAGACAACAAAATCTGGAAACAAAAAAAGAAAACTAACTACTAGAAATAAGTTAATTACCAAGATTGCTGGATACAAGATCAATACAAAGAGTCAATCTTGTTTCCATGTATCAGCAACAACAACAAAAAATTGAAAATGCCATTTACAATAGCATTGATTAATATTAAAGATCTAATACTAAATCTAACAAAAGATGAATGAGAAATTTAAACTGAAACTATATAGAACATTATTAGGAAAAAAATGTAAACACCAAAGTAAGTGAAAAAATATACCATATACATGGATTAGAAAATTCAATACAGCAAAGGTGACAATTCTCCCTAAAGTGATCTACTAAAAATCCCAAAACTCTACAGTGCAGTAGAGTTTTTTTTTTAACTGATTAAACAGATCCTAACATTTATATGGAAATACAAAGGGCTGAAAATAAAAAGAACAAATCTAGATGGTTTGCACTACCAGATAGTGTGATATTACAAAGCTATAATAATCATAACAGCATGACACCAACAGAAAGACAAATAGGCACCAATGAAATAGATTGGAAAGTTCAGAAACAGATACATAATTTTAAAAAAGAAAATGCAATAGGGCTTGTAATTGAAAAAGATGATCTTGAATGAACAGTACTGGGGCCAGTGGATGCCTATACAATATAAAAAGAATCGCAATTTCTACCAAACCCATACACCGAAAGAAAGTCCAGATGTATTGTAGATCTAAATGTTAAAAAGTAAAACAATAAAGCTTATAGAAAAAAACAAAACTGGCAAATATCTTCATGGCCTTAGGTAACAATTACTTGGATAATATACAAAAAGGTACCAGACCATAAAATTAAAAAGTATATACACCAGATTACATTAAAATTAAGACCATCTGTTCATGAAAAGCCTCCACTAAGAAAGCAAAAAGGCAGTCCAAAAAGTAGGGGAAGGTATCTGCAGCATATACGTCAAATGGAGGACTCATCCGCAAAATATCAAGAAACCCCACAAATTGACGACAGCAAATTACCAGTAAAGAAATGGGCAAAAGCTTTGAATGAGAACTTGACAAAAGAAAGCATACAAGCGGCAAATAAACATCTGAAAAGATGCTTAACTTCAGTAGTCATCAGGGAAATTCTAATCAAAACTACAAAGTTACACCATTACGTAGCCACAAAAATGGTTAAAATGAACAATATCAACTGCTAGACAGGAGGTGAAACAATTAGAACTCTCATTTACTACAGTGCAGTTGTCATGTAAATTAGTGCAACCACTTCAGAAAACCATTTGGAAGTAACTACTACAACTGAACATATACATATCCTATGACCTAACGATTCTACTCCTAGCTGTTAACTCAACAAATGCATATATTCACAAAAAGATATATACAATCATGTCCAGAGCAGTATCATTCTTAATATTCCAAACTGGAAATAATCAAAACATCCATTTATAGTAGAATGAGTAAGTAATGTGTGGTGTATTCATACAATAAATTGCTACATTTTTTTTAAACTACTGCTATGTAGACTAGTGCAGCTGAATCTTACAGACATTATGCTAAACAAAAGAAGACAAACATGAAAGAATACACACTGGCTGGGTGTGGTGGCTCATGTCTATATCAAAGCACTTTGGGAGGCCGACATGGGAGGGCCCCTCAACAACAAAATACAAAAGACTCAGTTGGAAAAGAACTTGAACAGACATTTCTCCAAAGAAAATATACTAATAGCCAGTAAGCATATGAAAAGATACAAATCAAAGCCACAATGAGATACCACTTTACACATAGGATGACTACTATAAAAAAGAAAAAAGAAACCCAGAAAACAAAAAGTGTTGATACAGACATGGAGAAGTTAATTCCCTGTGCATTGCAAGTGGGAATGTAAAATGGTGCAGTCACTATAGACACAGTCTGGTGGTTCCTAAAATAACGAAGCATAGAGTTACCATTTGACACAGCAATTCCACTTCCAGGTATTAACTGAAAAGAAATGGAAGCAGAGACCCAAACAGAAATTAGTGCACCTGTGTTAATGGCAACATTATTCACAAGAGCCAAAAAGTAGAAACAGCCTAAAAGTCCATTATGGGTGAATAAAGAAAATGTAGGATAAACATACAATGGAATATTACTTAGCCTTAAAAAATGAAATTCTAGGCTGGACCCAGTTCTGAAATTCTAGTAAGCCCAGCACTTTGGAAGGCCAAAGCAGACAGATCACCTGAGGTCAGGAGTTCAAGATCAGCCTGGCCAACATGGTGAAACCCCATCTCTACTAAAATTACAAAAAAAAAAAAATTAGCCGAGTGTGGTGGCACACGCCTGTAATCCAAGCTACTCAGGAGGCTGAGGCAGGAGAATTGCTTGAACAGGGAAGGTGGAGATTACAGTGAGTCGAGATCATGCCACTGCACTCCAGCCTGAGAGACACAGCAAGACTCCATCTCAAAAACAGCATATATTACAACATGAATGTACCTTGAAAATATTATGCTAAGTGAAATGAGCCATATATAAAAGAACAAATATTGAATTATTCTACTTACATGAGGTACCTAGAACTGTAAAATTCATAAAGACAGAAAGTAGAATGGTGGTTACCAGGGGCTGGGGGAGGAGGAGGCAATGGGGGATTAGCGTTTACTGAATACAGAATTGCAGTTTGGGATGACGAAAAAATTCTGGAGATGGATGGTAGTGGTGGCTGCACAACAATGTGAATGTGCTTAGAGCCACTGAATGATACATTGAAAATGGTTAAGTAAGTAAATTTTGTATTATGTATATTATCCCACAATTTTTAAAAGTTGATTTTTTTAAGAGACAGGCTCTCAATATGTTGACCATGCTGGTCTCAAACTCCTGACCTCAAGCAATCCTCCTGCCTCAGCCCCCTAAAGTGCTGCGATGACAGGCATGAGCCACCACTCAAGTCAAAAGTTATTTTTTTTTTTTTGAGATGGAGTCTCACTCTGTAGCCCAGGCTGTAGTGCAGTGGTGCAATCTCAGCTTACTGCAACCTCTACCTCCCGGGTTCAAGCAATTCTCCTGCCTCAGTCTCCTGAGTAGCTGGGACTACAGGCACATGCTGACATAACCGGCTAATTTTTTGTATTTTAGTAGAGACAGGGTTGCACTGTGTTGCCCAGGCTGGTCTCAAAGTCCTGAGCTCAGGCAATCCGCCTGCCTCGGCCTCCCAAAGTGCTGGGATTACAGGCGTGAGCCACCAGGACTGGCCAAAAGTTGATTTCTTTATAAAAAGTTTATTGTGCTTATATTATTTTCTGGGTATTATACTGATTGCTGGTACCATAAGTGAATTTCCCCCTGTCAAAAAGGAAAAACAGGTGGGCTTATATTTTTTTGCTTCTCTCCCTTCTCACTCCTACTAATTAATCAAAACGTGGTCACTCTCAGCATTCTCCGTCAAATCTTTTAAATCTGGAGCACCTAGCCACTTAAAGGACACAACCAAAGATCCCAACACATCATGATCATTTCACCTCAAAGTAATTACCTCCTCTTCTACAAATCCAATCTCCTCATCTTTATGAGCTGAATCTTTTAGCTGAGTTTAGATCTATAAATTAATGCATTCACTTCCAACAGTCCATTCCACAGTAGGCTCTCAATAAATTTTAAATATTTATCGTTAGTCATTCTAAATTTGAGAGCCCATTATGATAAAAGGAGATGGTAAGTATTCTCGTGGTAGCTAAGAAAACTTCCATATCACATGCTCTATCTTTTGATCTAGAAGAAAAATAAAAAGTGGTTGATGAGATTTCTATGAACTTTATTATGACTATCGGTCACTGCCAGCTTCTTAACATCTAGATCATTCACCACATTATGAGTCCTGCCTTCCCCAAGGCAGAGGCCAGAAAATCTTGCAACCACACTCCCCTGAAGGTAGGTTACAGACAGTGACCTTGCTTCTGCCAGAAAAATGCAAAGGGATGCCATATCATGGCCATGCAATTTATCCATTTCTTCACTGTCTTTCCTATGTGCTAAGAACCTTTAAAAATAAAATAAAAAGGAGATCTAGTTGGTAGCCTCAAAAGTGGAAGAAAATGAAAAGAGTTTTTTCAGGAACTTTAAACTGTGAAAACTATTTTCCTTCTATTTTTATCCTAAATTTTCCTTCATACCATCTGAAAGAATAGTTAAATATCATACAGTTTATATAAATTCCTCCTGTAACCTTCTAAAATAAACTAAATGAACAAAACTATAGTTTTTCAATAAACTAAACTGAACATATATAAATTATAACTTACCACAAATAAATTCAACCTAGTGCAGTGTTTCCTTAAAAGGGCACATTCTATTTCATAAACTAAGCTTTCCACATATTTGTCTCTACTAAATACACACTTGAAAAACTATAATGGAAAATATAATGGCTTTCTGCCATTGACATACTCACAGTATGAGACAAATCAATACAACCGACAGTTCATGAGGTAGCTCTAAAACCAAAACTTTCAAGAGACCATGATTAAGGCAAAAAAATAAAAACATATATACTTATTTGACACTAATCACTTATATATTATTCTACTCATCATTTTTAATAAGCATTCTTACCACAGAATTTTGAAATTATTGATAAGGCAAGAATTCTGTGGACACTAGTTAAGCAGATGTGATTAAATAAAAATATGAGCAATATGTTTTTAAATGAATTCTATCAAGAACACACTAAGCAAGTTTCTTAAAAGATTTTTACCCTTGTTTGTAGATTATATATTTGGAAAAACCATATATAATCTTATATTTGGAAAAACCAAAAGGCTCCACAAGAAAAAAACTATTAGAACTGATAAACTGAGTAAAGTTGCAGGATATTAAATCAACTCAAAAAAATCAGTAGCATTTCTATATGCCAACAGTGAACAATCTGATAAGAGAATTTTTTAAAAATCCCCTTTACAATAGCCAGAAATAAAATTAAATATGTAGGAATTAACCAAAGAAATGAAATATCTCTATGATGAAAACTCTAAATGATGAAAGAAATTGAAGAGGACACCAAAAAAATGGAAAGATATTCCATGTTCATGGACTGGGAAGAATCAACATTGTTAAAATGTCCATACTACGTAAAGCAATCTACAGATTCAATACAGTCTCTTTTAAAATACCACTGACATTATTCACAGAAACAGAAAAAAAAAATCCCAAAATTTATACGGAAGCACCAAAGACCCAGAATAGACAAAGGCATTGTAAACAAAAAGAACAAACCTAAAGGAATAATATTACCTGACTGCAAATTATACTACAAAGCTACAGTAACCAAATAGCAAAAGACTGGCATTAAAAAAGATACACAGACCAATGGAATAGAATAGAGAACCCAGAAACAAATCCACATACTTACAGCAAACTCATTTTCAACAAAGGTTCTTACATACACTGGGAAAAAAAACAGTCTCTTCAATAAATAGTGCTGGGAAAGCGGATATCCTTATGCAGAAAAATGAAACTAGACCCCTGTCTATCACCAAAGCAAAATAGACAAATGGAATCACATCAAGTTAAAAAGCTTCTGCACAGCAAAGGAAAGGATCGACAAAGTGAAGAGACAACCCACAGAATGAAAGAAAATATTTGCAAACTTCCCATCCGACAAGGAACTAATAACCAGAATACATAAGGAGCTCAAAATCAATAGGAAAAGAATCTAATAACCCAATTTAAATATGCAGAAAAGATTTAAATAGACATTTCTCAAAAGAAGACATATAAATGGGAAATGGGCATATGAAAAGGTAGTCATCATCACTGATTGCCACAAAAATGCAAATCAAAACCAGAACGAGATATCACGTCACTCCAGTTAAAATGGCTTTTATCCAAAAGACATGCAATAGCAAACACCGGTGAGAATGTAGAGAAAAGGGAACCCTCGTATACTGTTGGTGGGAATGTAAATTAGTACAACCACTATGAAGAACATTTTGGAGGTCCCACAAAAAAAAAAAAATTAAAAATAGAGTTATCATATAATCCAGCAATCCACCTGCTGGGTATATACCCGAAAGAAAGGAAATGAGCATATCAAAGAGATATCTGCACTCTTGTGTTTGTTGTAGCACTGTTCACAATAGGCAAAATTTGGAAGCAACCTAAGTGTCCATCAGCAGAAGAACAGATAAAGAAAATAGTACTCCACACAGTGGAGTACTATTCAACCATAATAAAGAGTGAGATGCTGTCATTTGCAACAACATGGATGGAAATGGAAGTCACTATGCTTTTTTATATTTTTTAAATAACCAAAATCGGTTGTTTATAATGCAAAGGGTAAATACTTGAGAGTAGATACCCCGTTTTACATGATGTCATTATTCCGCATTGCATGCTTGTATCAAAACATCTCATGTATCCCATAAATATATACACTGACAATGTACCTACAAAAATTAAAATTAAAAATTTAAGATTTCTAATCAATTAATTCTTTATTCACCTGTAATGTTTTCAATAATACTATAAGGCAAGCATATTTGTTGAGGTGGTTTTTTTTTCCTTTAGAAAAGAAAACCTTGAAAGCCAAACTGAAAGTCAAAGTACTGGATAACAGCCACAACCTTCATCCATTTTGTCTACAAAGCACTTCATAACTTGAGCAAAATAGATGACTTGTCAAGATGCTTATCAATGTGAACAATCTACCAGCCAGAAACCACTATCCAAATATAAAGGTCTGGTAAATGGAATTATTCTAAAGAATTACCATTTGATTACCTTTAAAGACATATGGCTAACTTCAATAAGTTCGCCTCAATGACTTAAAATCTATCAACTGTATGTTAGTCAACCTCTTGCAACATTATAAACCCATTAACGTACATAATTTATGAGTAAACAGTGTGCTAAGATAAACTTTAGCACCCTCATTTTATCCTCATTTGAATTACTTTTTCCATTCAAATTTATACAAAAACAAAGTAGTAAGCTCTTAAGCCAGTACTATGTGCAGGATAAGTGATTCACACGCATTTGCATGATTCATCCCCAGCAGGTCACCTCCATTTCTGTGAGACCACAATCAAAGGCCACCGTAGCAGCAGACTTAAGACCCCTAGAGTTCCTCCACTGCTTATAACTGAATCACAGCCCTCAAAAAAGAGGCCTGAACTTCAGGCAGCAATGATGATGTCAGCTCTCTTTTAAGTGACTAATACAAGTCCTATGAGTCATCTGGGTTTTCTGTGTCTGTACCTTTTAAAATCCAAAATAATTCTGTAGTATTCTCTGTGTTTGCACAGAGTCGGCATGCCAGCACCTGTCGCAAGATGACATTTACACTCCAAATAATGCTTTGGAGAGGGAGAGGACACCGGTCCCCCTCATGGAGAACCCACAGGCCAAAGCTCGAAGAGGAGATGGCAATCAACATAACAGAGTCCAGCATTCTGTCAAACTCTATTTGTCCTACAACTTATACATCATGTGCTCATCCTCCGCCTAGATGGATATTTTCCCTGATTGTCTGGATCAACATAAACATACAGTCATGTGTCACTTAACAACAGGATATGTTCTAGGAAATGCATCATTTGTGTAAACATCACAGTGCAATTACACAAACCTATTGGGTAGAGCTTACTACACACTCAGGCTATATGGAATGGCCTATTGCTCCTAGGCTACAAACCTGTACTGAATACCGCAGGCAATTGTAATGCAATGGTAAGTATTTCTCTAAACATAGGTAACGTACAATAAAAATGCAGTGTAAAAGATAAAAAGTAGAGGGCACGTAACATGAATGGAGCTTGCAGTACTGGGAGTGGCTCTGGGTGGATCAGTGAATGAGTGGTGAATGAATGGGAAGGCTGGGACATTGTCATGCACTATTATAGACTTTATGAACACTGTACACTTAAGCTATGCTAATTTATTAAAAATAATTTTTCTTTCTTCAGTGATAAGTTGGTCTTAGCTTAATGTAACTTTTTACTTTACAAAGTATAAAGTATTATTTGTTTACACCAGCATCACCACAAACACATGAGCAATGCAATGTGCTACAACCCTGCCACAGTTGCCCACTGTCACAGGGTGACAGGAATTTTTCAACTCTATTATAATCTTACAGGATCAGGGTCACAGATGCAGTCCATCACTGATGGAAACATCATTGTGCACCATGTGACTGTAACTGACTTTTGCTATATCTCATCCAAAGCATTGATATCTTATCAAGTTAGCTCGCTCCTGAAACCTTGTTTCAGTCTGCTTAAGTCTATTCCAAAAAACTGCAATTAAGAAATTCCATTTATCTTGAAAAGAAATGGTGAATAGGCTGTGGTTTTTGACACTGCTGTGTATTTTCTTGTTTACTTTCTCATTAAATCTTGAAACATTCTGTGAAATTCCTAAGTCTTTATTGGGTGGAACTTCAGAAGAAAAAAAATAGTAGTATGTAAAAGCACCAAACAAAAAAATCCTGAATAGTGAAATAACTAGTACCTTTTTTCCATTCTGCAGCTCGTTTAATTTTTGCATCTTTTCTACAAAACCAGCCACCCCCATCATCTCCTACCAATGATCTATTCTAATTCTATGTAGTGAATATCTGAGAGAAAAAGAGATTCCTCTTATTCTTAACAGAAATGCAGGAGTCTTCCAAATGCTGACTGCCAGGTTTTAAATCACTCTCATCAAGATACTACATACACATAAGCAACTGTGAAAATTCCCCTCCACAACTGGGGCCTAATTGTCAGAATCAGGACTTTTGAAAAAAAAAATCATTAGAGAAAAGTTTAACCATGTGCAGGAACGACAGAGAATGGCAGGATTTTCTGGTCACTTCATGGATAAGTCAATTGCCTAAGCCTTGTGGATTATGTAAAAAGCATAAATTGTGATACAACTATCACAATGAAATTACTCCTGCATGCATCATTAAAAGCTTTATCTCCAGGCTGACTTCATTTAGTGCTTCAAAGTTCAGAACATAATCTCATTTTCTCACTGTTCTCTTTCAGTTCCTTGGGAAGACACAAAACCATAGCCACTAGAAAATGCCTTCAACCTAGCCTTGGACAGATGAAGACAAAACAGAGCACACGTCACATAAAGTGTCTGTCTCCTCCACAGCCTTGCCTACCCTTCCCTCTATCAAGGTGGAGAAAATTAACTCACCATAAATTATGCAGCTTTAAACCAAGGGGTTCAGAGTTCTGAGAGTTAACAACCTCATTTGTAGAATCAGTGGATTAGACTATCCTAGAAAATGACCTTTAAGGTCTTTTCTGGGTCTCACTTATACTTTACTAAGAGTGCCTATTAAACAAACTTGTGTTTGATGAAAAAGCTTTTTTGAAAGACGGATGCAAATTAATCCAACCTTCTTATTTTACAGAAAGGAAAACTGAAGGTCAAACAAATGAGACAAGGTCACGCATGTAGCTGACCACAGGCTCAGGGTTATAGCGCTGGGCCGGGCCCACACTCCAGGGCTTCCTGTACCTTAGCCCACTACGTAGTCAAAAGTCCCCTCCAAAAAGGTATCAAATGATCAGTGTTTCTCCACTTCAAAGCAGATCCCTCCAAAACACTGCAGTTTTAGAATAGGGTATCAAAGAGTGTCACCCAAAAAGAGAGAAAGCTGCAGCAAAAGTCTAAGGTTTATGGATAAGAAAGTGACACCTGGTCATGCCAGCTACTCCAGTTCCCCAGCCCGACTTCCTGTGCTCCTTGAACCAAATCCAAGACCTCCTAGGATCTAACCAGCTCAAGCTTCAGAAAGTCTGTGTCATCTAGGTTTACAATGTCTACCCTCAGGAAACTTAGCTCTTCAAACACACAGGAGACTGCCCCTTTTGCACATAGAAAGCGGTGAGAGGCCAGTTCCCTGAAGCAAGGTGACCAGTGCAGAGAGGAATGAGCAGAAGTGCCAGCCTGGGGGCTCCTCGGGAGAGCCCTGTGCAGACGGGAACCAAGTAGAGAACTTGCCATATCTATTTCTGGATTGTTCCATATTCCAGTGGATTGCCGGGGTACAATTTCAGTTTATGAAAATGTTCTTGCAAGGAATCACATTTTAGGTCTTTTCATGCCATATTTACTGATTAAAATCTAATGTTTTCATTTTGTGCCATTTTCATAGCCCAGACCTGCAACACAAGCTTAATCAGTCATTTAAGACATTCTGAAATTATTTAAAGGTATAAAATTGAGTAACTTACTTAATTCTCAGGCCAACACTTAATAACACATTATAACCTCAAACATGGCCGGGCGTGGTGGCTCATGCCTGTAATCCCAGCACTTTGGGAGGCCAAAGTGGACAAATCACCTGAGGTCAGGAGTTTGAGACCAGCCTGGGCAACATGATGAAACCTTGTCTCTACTAGCCAGGCGTGGTGGCATGTGCGTGTAATCCCAGCTACTTGGGAGGCCGAGGCAGGAGAATGGCTCAAACACAGCAGGTAGAGGTTGCAGTGTGCCAAGATCATGCCACTGCACTCCAGTGTGGGTGACAGAGTAACACACCAGCTCAAAAAAAAAAAAAAAAAAATGACTTCAAACAATTATTTAGTATAATCCTGAGAAAATGGCTGAAATAAATTTTCACTAAACATTTTTTCATTTGCACAGAGATAACTCTTATGAAGCTATGACATCTAAAATTAAAAAAAAAAAAATTCTAAAGCATTCTAAATAAGTTGTTTGTTCTAGGGATTTCTGGGGGAAATTTTACACCAAATCTATTTTAACCTCTCACAAATTCCCAGAGAGTTGGACAGACTGAGATTCCAGCTCTCTGTTGAAGCACTGGGTGACCAAAGCAGATCCTTATGCAAAGGAGACCTGTGAGTGTTTTACAGATTTATGTTTTCAATGAAAGAGATTGTACATTCTCTGCATCTCACTAGTCATGTTCCTCCTAGTATGGGGGGAAAGCAAAAGGCAGCAGACACAATGGCTTAAAGGGGCATATGAATTGGAAACTCACGGTCTTCCCTTTTTTCCTCTCTTTGTGTTTTCATAATTAGGTATGAGTTAACAATTCAGAACCACCACATAACATTCTAACAACAAGCCGGCAAGTAAAAGGTAATTCTGTTTTGTGATTACAGTACTCATAGAGAAATAGAACTCCATAAGAATGTTAAAATCAGTTGAGGCTGGGCACAGTGGTTCACGCCTAGAATCCCAACATTTTGGGAGGCCAAGGTGGGAGGATGGTTTGGGGCCAGGAGTTCAAGACCAGCCTGAGCAACATAGTGAAACGCCATCATGACAAAAATTGCAAAATTTAGCAGGGTGCGGAGGTATGCACTGTAGTCTCAGCTACTCAGGAGACTGAGGTAGGGGGATCCCTTAAGCCCAGGAGTTCTAGGCTGCAGTGAGCTACGATTGTCACTGCACTCCAGCCTAGGTGAAAAAGTAAGACCCTGTCTCAAAAAAAATTTTTTTTAATAAAGATGAGACAGTAGATTAAATTAGTCACTTATCTATTTTCTATTCTAAAGGTTTTCACTTTTCTAGGATCTTATAAATCAAACATCCAAAAACCTTACAAAAGCTAATTAACTCTTAAAGGAGATTTATCACTTTACTGTTACACACAGATAAAATAAGAGATCAAAGGTTGAGCAGGAAGAATGAAGAGAATGACATTAGACTATGAGTTGGTGATTAAATCATAATCCCTTCATGTGCACGTGTACGTGGTTAAACTGCTTTCCCATACATTATCCGATCTGATGCTCTCATGAATGATACTGGGGCAGAGTGCTGTGGTAGCTCATGCCTGTAAACCCAACACTTTGAGAGGCCAAGGCAAGAGAATTGCTTGAGGCCAGGAGTTCAAAACCAGCCTGAGTAACATAGCAAGACCACCTTTCTACAAACAAGAAATTTAAATTTAAATTTAAAAAGTTAGCTGGGCATGGTAGCACACTCCTGTAGTCTCAGCTACCTGGGAGGCTGAGGAGGTAGGATCGTTTGAACCAAGGAGTCTAGTCCAAGGCTGCAGTGAGCTGTGATTATGCCACTGCCCTCCAACCTGGGCAACAGAATAAGACTCTATCTGTTAAAAAATAAGGATACTGGGTAAGCAAAGTAAGTAATAATGATGATTATAACACCACCAGTAATCACAGAAACAGCAGCACCAGCAATAGTAACAATCCTTACTGATCTTTTAACTGCGGTGGGTAAAACATGTAACACCCAGCAGGACACTGAGAGTCACACCCCGATTAAAAGAAATGCTCAGGACCACGGTAGCTCAAAACAGCAGAGCCAAGACTCAAACACAGATCTTCTCACACTAAATTCAGTTCTCTTTCCAACATAAATAGTAATGACAGTCTACCAGGCTCTCTTGCCAACATCTCTTTTTCAGGAACAGCCGCATCTCCCATGGCCGCCTGTTCCCACTGTGCAAATTTTTGCATGGGAAATTGCCCTGTACCCACATGATCACAACCCCGGCAACAGCCACAGATTCAGGAGTGGCCTCCAGACTCAAGCTGGACAAATCAGATTCCTTATCAAGGAATCTGTAATAGGAACTAAGGTAGATCAGACTAATCCTTCTCTGGGAGGCTAGATTGTAACACACAGGCTAGGAATTGTTGGCAGAACCTATATTCCTCATGTGCAAATGGAAGAAACAGACTGCAGTGAGAAAGGAGAATGAAGGAGTTTTTTTTTTTTTTTTTGGAGACAGAGTCTTGCTCTGTCACCCAAGCTACAGTGCAGTGGCGCTATCTCGGCTCACTGCAACTTTCACCTCCTGGATTCAAGCAATAGTCCTGCCTCAGCCTCCCAAGTAGCTGGGACTACAGGCACTCGCTGCCACGCCCATCTAATTTTTTGTATCTTTTAGAAGAGATGGGGTTTCAACGAGTTGCCCAGGCTGCTCTTGAACCCCTGGGCACAGGCCATCTGCCTGCGTCAGCCTCCCAGTGCTAGGATTACAGGCGTGAGACACCACGCCCGGCCGAATGAAGTAGATCTTTAAAGAGACAGTCCTGGACAGTGTGCGAATGTCAGGTTCTGCGTCTTCAGCTGGCTTCAGTTCTATGCATGGGTTCCACAGATGACCTCCAAAGCCTCCCATGTACATCGTCCATCTCTTTCCTTAGGCTTTCTCTATGGGCCTCTGCTCTGAGCAACTGAGAGGCCTAAGTATAGAAATAAATTGTGGCTGGGCATGGCTGTAATCCCAGCACTTTGGGAGGCAGAGGCAGAAGGACTGCTTGACTCCAAGAGTTTGAGACCAGCCTGGGAAACATAGTGACATTTCCCTACTAAAAATTAGGCAGCCGTGGTGGTAGATACCTGCAAGTCCCAGCTACTTGGGAGGCTGAGGTGGATGGATCCCTAGAATCCAAGGGTTCAAGGCTTCAGTGAACCACATCATGCCATTGTACTCCAGCCTGGGTGACAGGGCAAAATACTACCAAAAAGAGAAGAAAAGTAAAGAGGAGAGGGGAAAGAAGGGGAGGGGAAGTGGAGAGAGAAAAAAGAAAAGTAAAGTAAGAAAGAAAGAAGAAGAAAAGGAAGGAAAGAAGGAACGAAGAGAGGAAGGGGAGAGGAGAGGGGACGAGAGGAAAAGAGGAGAGGGGACGAGAGGGGGAAGGAAGGAGGGAAAGATAAAAAGAAAGGAAAAGAAAAGAAAAAGAAAGAAAGGAAAAGAAGAAAGAGAAAGAAAGATAAAGAAAGGAAAGAAAGAAAAAGAAAGAAAAAAAAGGAAGAGGAGGAGGAGGAAGAGAGAGGAAGGAAGGAAGGAAGGAAAGAAGGAAGGAAGGAAGGAAGGAAGGAAGGAAGGAAGGAAGGAAAAGGAGAGCATGAAGAGACGAGCCCTAGAGCTCACATACACCATCTCTATATTTTTGTCTGCTCAATAGCCCTCTCTCCTTCTGCTAACAGCACCCTTCTCTGCTGGAAAACAGCTCCTTCCTCAGCCACCTGGGTCTAGTGGAGGATGGCTACCTTCATTTACATAATCTAGGATTCTTACCCTGATGAAGACTCATTATAACTATTTGAGTCTCATTATAACTATTTTTTAAATGAGGCTCAGAGAAATTATGTATCTTGCCACAAATCACAACGCCAAGAAATGTTATTGCCAGTATCTGCACCCAAGTATCTCTGACTTTAAAATGTGCACTTTTTCCAATATAACACTTTCCCTCCCTGGTAACTTACAACATCATATGAGTAACAACTCATAAACCAATATTTACTGAGCACTTTCTGTACAGGGTATTGGAAAGTAGCGGTAAAGAAAGCAATATAAGATATGGGGGAAATGCAAGTGGTTTATTAGAAATGTTAAATCACAAGTCCCAGGCTACGCTGGCTTTTTCAGGGAGAAGGAAGTGTGTGTGCATGTGCGTTTCCTTTCAGTCACTGTACACTGATGCCTGTGTAAAGCACTCATCCACCATGAACCACAGAGGAAAAGTCTCCATTCTAAAACACTTTTCCCACAGTTACTGTGAAAATGAAGAGGCCGTTTTCTACGAAATCTTACAGAGATAATAGTCTGGAACAAATATCAGGGATGAAGGTAAAGGCTAGACACAGACATTCTTCTATTCCTGGTGGAAAAAAGTGAGAGAAAAATCACCCAAAAATGGTCAAGTCTCCATTTCCTCAGTTCACAAACGCAGTAAGCAGATTTCATACCTGGTTTAACTTTGGAAGCATTTCTTCTAGCAAACTCCTTCAAGGAAAACCCAGGTAGGAAACGTCCAGGAGCAGCCCCTGATGGCTCACAACACGTCTACACCCCACACCCAGGCCCCGAGGGTGCCCCAGTGCCCCTCCAGGAAGCCCCGTGTCTTCTCAACCACTTCCCACCACCTCCAAACTGCAACATTATGACAGTCGACAAGGAAAGTCCACTCTAGTATATGTATTAAAAAGCAAACCAAAAGCATGTCAGAAGTGACGAAGATAAAGAAAATGGTGTTTACTATCTACCACACCCATTAAACTACATTTGGAAACCCAGATGTAACAAAAATACTAACAGCTAACTTGCTGAGTGCTTACTCCATGCCAAACTTTCAAATACTTCATGTGAGTTAACCCCTTAAGCCTCACAGTAATTCCAAAAACAAACTACTCTATTCCCATATTAGAGAGGAACAAATTGAGGTTTACAGAGATTAAGAAACTTGCCCCAGCTTATGAAGCCACTCAGTGAAGGAGCCCAGCTTTGAACCCCGGCAGTCTCCATCTGGAGCTCCCATGCCCATTTAACCGCTATGCTGTTCTGAATCACACTGCAAAAACAGCCACTGAGCTTCAAAGGTATGACATGCCTTAATTCACGTAACTACTAACAGCAGCGCACCTTACTCCAAGTTCAGATGACTTCTCATTATTACTATACTCTCTCGACATCTAACATTTGGGAAAAAACAAAGAGGGTTATCACTAAAACTCTACACATTGTCTTAAAACTCATTCCCGAATTGTGGTCTGAGGGCCCCTCGGGGTCTCCGTGATATTTTCAAGAGGTCCTTGAGATCTTCTCTTTTGATCTTTGTATCTACACATGCCTGGATTTTCTTCTTATACTTCAACCAACACAACACATTGCAACAGACTGCAATACAGAAATAGATATAAGAATTGGGCTATCTTGTATTAAGCCAGACATTAAAGACATTTCCAAAAATGTGAAACAATGCCCTTCTTATCACTAAATATTTTTGTTTTAGAGAATTTAATTATTTTTCATTAAAATATAATTTATGTTAAGTAATGATTATTATTTTTAAATAGACTAATAAATATTCTTAATTTTTTTCCATTGTAATTTCTAATGCCATAAATATTGGTATGTAAGACACACATAATACTAAAGGCACCTTTGGGTCTTCATTAGTTTTTAAAAGTGCAACAAGGTCCTGAGACCAAAAAGTTAAGAACTCCTGTCTTAAAATATACAAATTTCTACAGAGAACAGAGAGTGCACAATTCAAACCTAAAAGCTTCATTGTTACTTCCTAAGTAAAAGAGTCACTGGTAACATCTTTTTACCAAATTTTTCATCATTAACTAAACTGCTAAACTTTAAAACTGGTGAAATTAGATTTCATCATAAATTTATACAAAACACAAATTTACATAAGTGTAATCAAAAGAATATATTTTGTGGCATATTTAAAATTCATTAGGGTTAATTATAATATTCTAAACTTGTATCTGTCATATATACTTCTACACAATGCCTAATACTTTCATAATTGTAATCTCAGATGTCAGTAGTTAAGTCTTTACTATCTAGGCAATTTAGGTTGATAGCTTATATTTATAACAAAATTTAAGGCATACTTCAAAAGCAGGTACACAAAACATCAGTACTATTAACTTCCATACCAATAAAAAAAGACCAGTAACCAAGAGTGAGGACAATTGTTTACTTTTTAAATATGTATTATGGCAAAAAAAAATCAAAACTGTGATGTAAGTTTTTGAATTAAATAAAATGTTTATTCATGTTGTTGTTACGAAATATGTTTCTGTATCATTTTAAACTTAAGCTTGAATATTTATGTGTATAATCAATGCAATTAAAATCATCACCAAAAATATTTATTTAAATGCTGAGATGATCATATCATGATATCAAGCACCTATGAATATGTTTTATGGAATAAACATGCTTCTCTCCAAACAAAAAGCTTTAGAAAGGTTACAAAACGTGTAAACATTATGTTTTACACAGACCAAAAAACAGAGGAAGAAAAACAGAGAGGAAAAGATCAAGTCACTGTTCAATGGAATGTCTAAGGCGCTGTTATTGTCCTCCCAGCTTTGTGACATAAAGACATACGTTATGAACTCAAGAAGAAATAAAAGTAGGTTAACCATCATTACACATGATAATGCTCTAAATTATTCTTTCTGCTTTATCCTCAAAAGAAATAAATGGAAGATTTATTCTACTGGCCCTGTCCTATTTGAAAACAGACATTTTAGCCATCTGAAGAAGAAAATGTTTCCAGTTTCTCATAGGAAGATAAGGTAGCAACAATAGTATGGTTTGAATCATCAGATCCCACATTCCAGATAAAGAAAACAATCCCCACAGAGCAAGAAGAGCTTGCAACATCAAGGAAAGAACAAAATCCAGGCTACTATTGCTAATACAAATTGACTCCACAATCCATTCCATCTTCTGCAAAAATGCCAGCTTTTAAAAAGTGACTTGAAACACTACTGTTTGCAAGCAAACTATCTTCAAATTAACACTAGTTCTTCAAGGGATCAGAGTTTGCCCTAAGTCATTTTTTTTTAATAAGAATTACCTAAGCTGAATTCACTTACGCAATGTTACTCTCTTGCATTAAATAAAGAGGAAAGACACTGTCAATGTATGCATAAGCTTTGAATAAAAAATTACACAGCCTTAGCCCAGCGCACCTCACAAGGGCACAGCAAACAGAGTGCACTCTGTTAGAAACGCAGATGGGAAGGTGGTCGTATCATACTGCCGTAACCTCAGTTATACACATGCTTGGGCTAGATTCAGGAGAGAAACTTCCAGCCTTTTATTTAATTCTATAGTCTTTTCCTTCTCTAAATGCATAAACTTAAACATCATGTATCAAATTCATAAACGTAATAACTAAATTTAATAATTTCTCCATATAGAACAGATAAGTAATTTACTACGTATTCCCTGACACAGCATTAACTTGAAAACGCCTGTCCACAGATGATCAGCACATTCTTCTTTGCACAACTTTGCAATATGCCGAGCTCCTAAAACTGTGGCCATACAGAAAATACAGACAAGCGCTCATGGCAGAGAACAAATAGTGGCTACTATGTCAGAGAAAGACAGCATAATAGAATCAATGTCTATTTTAGGGCCATCTTCCAACCTCTAACAGTGTTCACAGTATCACTGTATTCTTAAGACAGAAAGAAATGTTCTTTTTAAATAATGATATTATCTAGGAATAGTTCTTTCAAAATGAAGGGAAGAAGTGCATAATATCGGGACTAGAGAAGACCTATGAATATGTCTATACAAGGAATTGTTATTCACGAATTCTATGTATCTCTATTAAGTATTGTAAAGCAAAGTTGTGAATACAACTTTAAATAGGCATCTAATTTCATGCATTCCCAAAAACACTGTTCCCAGCCAGAATCTAGTTGATGGACTATGTTGTGACAGGAAAACTCTGCTGAGACAGATGTTTGTTTAATGCCAAGGAGACTGGGAAGCCATGAAAAGGCCAGACTTTCTCTCATCATTTGCCTGCCTTTTTCTAGAAGATTCAAGGATGCAAACGAGTGCTTTTAAAGGAAATCCGTGAATGTATTGTATACCTACAGGAAGATCTCCTTCTACTCTAGCCGAAGAGACTGTCTGTGGAGCAGATCTGCCTTAGAAAGAGAAGCAGCAGCAGGGCCTGGCAGTGACCTGACTCACCGAACCCAAACAAGGCACAAAACCCAAGTCCCTAGCAGAGCCCACAGCAGGCGCCAGAAGGCAAGGCCAGGAGGGAGGCTCCCCCCGCAGGAGCTAAGAGGATCCCAAGCCCGACAGCCTAACCCTGGAGCTACCCTTTCAGTCAGGTGCCTCTGATTCTGTGCCACACCATCTTTTCTGAGTGGGCAGGAATCTTATTCCTTACATATGTGCCTAGAACACCCTTCAATCTGCAGTAAAATACAGACGTGTCCTACTTTCAAAACTTACCTAGAAACACTCACTGTGAAGGCCAAGAAGACAGCCTCAGACACTCCTGTTACCATCGCCATGACCTCACTTCACAATAAACTCTTGCCAAAGGCCTAAGCTACTTGACGAGGGTGTCCTTCCTGGAAAATGAGAGGCCTCCCGTTGAGGACAGGCTTCCCACCAAGTCTAGGAGGCCGAAGAATTAACCACATCAGTGCCACCTCCTCAGGGTGCTCTCCGCCCCGGCCTGCAGACAGCGTCTTCACACAGAGCCCCTCTCACCTGGCCTCGCCCACTGAATCAGAAAAACACGCTGCACCTGTTCTCAGGCAATCCCCGACAACCTCTTTCCACATTCCTTCACCAGCAGCTGTAGCAGATGTAGCATGTTCCTCAGAAGGCTCCAGAAGCCACCTGACCTAAAGACAGAGCACTCAGATAAAGCACTGTGAGGCCAAGGCTGCTGTCAGAATGCCA
The DNA here is from genome assembly GCA_963573385.1 of Cacajao melanocephalus. Lineage (NCBI taxonomy): Eukaryota > Metazoa > Chordata > Mammalia > Primates > Pitheciidae > Cacajao > Cacajao melanocephalus. Next base: position 5,752 of record CAUYLG010049998.1, on the reverse strand, counting down.
CCCATTTCCAGATTTCCCACGACCACTAGGAAAACACATCATAAACAGCACTAATGGTCACAGAGGATGGTGATTTGCCTCTTAACAGATGCCATGAGCTTTACTCACCAGATACGGGTTCAGCATTACCTCTTTTAGCCCTCACTTCAACCCTGGGAAGGAGATATTAGAATCATTACCATTTTATAAAGAAATGGAAGTTCTATAGGTTAGAGTCACAAAGCAAAGTGAAACAGGAATTCAAAACCAAGTCCTGGGAGGAACATGCTTGGAAGGAAGATGTGGCTGAACACATTTTAGCTTTGAGTTGCTGGATACCAAGCCAGCATGATTTCCCTGGAGCACTCAGGAAAGCCACACGAAACAGTAAACATACAAATGCATAAAGGCCTCAGGACTCCCCTCAGCAAAGCCAATGGAGGCGTCATTTTCCCCTCACCCCTACACTCTCTCCAGTGACCCGCATCCACCATGACCTGCTCTGTGCTGCTCCTCCCTGACTCACAGTGAGGCGGCCGTCAGTGGATACTTTTAACTGATGTCAACAGCGTAAAAATACTTGGGGTGCCAGCAGAGGGGAGAAAACACCAGAAGGTCTTTGTTGAGGCCACAGCCCACATGCTCCCATTCCAGTCACTTCTCTAAAGAAGTAAAAGTGAACTAACCTGACTACCCATTGGGTTACCTACTTTGCTAGAGGCGCTGGGTGAAAGAGTAGTCACAGCAGGGAGATAGCTGCTGACCGTGTGCTTACTGTCTGCCAAGGCCCCTGCCCAGCACTTTCCATGCTGGGCAGGGCATGGAAAGTGGAACTTTAGGGTATATGTATTATTAACCTTATTTTGCAGATAACAAAATGAAGCCACAGAAAGTTTAAGAAACTTCCAAGAAGTCACAGAAAAGTAGTATACCTGTGGTCCCTGACTTTAGGAGCCTACAACACAATTATGGCAACAAGATTAATTCACTTTAAGCAACCGGCAAACAGTGCTGTGTAATTATTAATATTAATAAAAGTCAATGCCTGGAGGCTGGGTGTGGTGGCTCACACCTGTAATCCCAGCATTTTGGGAGACCAAGGCACGTGGATCACTTGAGGTCAGGAGTTCGAGACCAGCCTGGCCAATATATGGTGAAACCCTGTCTCTACTAAAAATACAAAAAATAGCTGGGTGTGGTGGTGCCTGTAGTCTCAGCTACTCGGGAGGCTGAGGTACGTGAATCACTTGATTATGGTAGGCAGAGGTTGCAGTGAACAGAGATCATACCACTGCACACCAGCCTGGGTGACAGAGTGAGATTATGTCTAAAACACACACGCACACACACACACACACACACACACACACACACACACACAAAAGCACCGACCTGGATTACTATTGGACACAGGGGTGAAGGGAAGGCATAGGTGAGGTTTTTTTATTCTGTCCTCCTGTCTTGCTTGTGCACCCAGGAGAGTGCCTAGCAGAGAGCAGGCATAAATCCTGATGCATGAATCATAAGCACAGCAGATTCACATGTTACAGGAAGTTAGGTTCTAATATCTTCACGCAAAGGGAAAAATTACATACATCAAATCAAGCTTGGAAAATGATAAATGCCTCTAAAGGAGCAATAAAGTCAGCTTTTGTTCCAACAGGGGAGACAGTGCAGGTTCTGAGACAAAAGCAGGTTTTGATGAGGGTGGAAGACAGCACCAGGGCTGCGTCTACACGCGGCTGTGGGAAACCTCGCCTCCTGTTCAGCACAGCACAGTACCTTGAAGGCCTACGGAACCCAGCACACGTGAGAGTGCAGCAGGGCCCCTCCCACTGGGGCAGCCGCAGAATCACACCCACTACCGGTGGCCAAAAGTGACGAAGTCACCTAAGTTAATTAAATGTAGGATTCAAAGAGTCAGCAGTGGTGAAGGGTCCTCCCTGTCGGGAGACTGAACTGGGAGGTAGATGCAGCTGCTCTGTTGAAGGCAGGCCACACTGCCCCCAGTTGACAGGGACCAGGCTGAAGTCCTGGCCCCAACAAATGCTCTTTTAAGATGTACGGGCTCTCCCTAGCAAGCAGACTTAGAAAAATTTTTTTTAACTGAAAATTTTTAAGAAAAGATGTTTGGGTTTACGTAACTGGAGGCCAGCACTTTTCATGCACATTTCACCAACCAGAGCTTATCTTTCTTCATGTATCAAATGCAGACCCAGCACTTTCTGTGCACAGAGCATTGTGGGGAATGCACAGGAGCAAGCCTTGTAACGAGTTCTGTCCAGTTGATTTATTAACTTAGACCCAGGATCGGCACAGTTTTTTTTTTAAAGGCCAGACGGTAAATATTTAGGCTTTGAGGGTCATAGTCTCTGCGGTAATTACTTAAACTCTGCCATCAGAGTGCGAGGGGAGCCACAGACAATATGAAAACAAATGGACGCGGCTGTATGCCAGTAATAATACTGACAAAACAGGTGGCGGGCCAGATGTGGTCACTAGGCTATGCCTTGCCACCCCTAACTTACACCTGTACTGTGAGCTGATGAACCAGAATGTAAACCATCAGAGAACTCGGCAGAACACCCAGAGCAGACTGGAGTTCTGGAAATGCCTGTGAAAAGCAGGTTTTGATAAGGGTGGAAGACAGCACCAGGGCTGGTCACCCTGTAAGCGAGACCCTGCAGAAAGAGCCTCTCGGAGGACGCTAAGTGCCCAGGGCAGCCCAGCCTCGTGTTGGGAAAGAGCGACACACGCAGGAAATTCAAGGATAAAACACTGCAGGATCCTGAGCAAAGCTAACTCTGCCTGGCAAACCATCCTCCACAATTTCACCAAAACCTGACTACTGCAGAGCATATCTTCCTAAAATGGCCTCACTCACATTTCCCACCCCAAATGTTACTGAATTGTTAAGGCAGGGCACTGGTGCTTGGTAATAACAAATAATGCTTAGAGAGCTTCCCTAATTTAGCTACAAATGAATATGTCACTGAACTGTTGTTAAGAAAATAGATGCCAATCTATGATAAAGCAGAAAGCCTAATAGTTTGACCTTGTTCTTGGTTTCAGAACACTGTAAGAAATTATTATCTTAATTCCAGGCTCAATTTCTCAAGAAGCTGATCAATATCACCACAAAGTCATCCATGAATTCCATGAGGCTCTCTACAATAGCCTCTCTTTAATGTCTACCTTAACGCAATGAATACAGGCCTGAAACCATAAAGAGGATACACGTCACAACTCAGAACTGTTGGGAGAGACAGTGATCCTGGGCCCTTGCACCCCTACACTTCTTGTCAGGGGTGCCAAGACTGCAGGCCCTGACCACCCTTCTACCCACGCCATTTCCTATGGCTGTGTATGCAGCTGGTAACTTTGAGAGATGAGTTAACTTCTCTCCTCCTTTCTCCACCTCCCTCTCCCAGCCCCCAGAAAAGACTAGGCTTATTTACTGCTCACTATAAAAATGGTGGCTGCCCCTGCCTGGGCGTGCAACTCTGCTGTGATGCAAACACACTGCACGCACAGCATCCACCTGGTCCATAGCAAGCTGCCCTATGGGGATGTGTGGGGCAAGGGAAACTGACATAAATATGCTGATGATGGCACACCTGCTGTGCCAAGCATTAGACACCTTTGCCTCTGACCCAGGAGTCTCGTGTCTCCTACCAGCACCCATGAAAAATAACAGGCTTGTTTGTCACAGCACCTTGTTAGTTTGAAAGCAAGGTAAAATCAAATCCCAGAATCAACTATAATTCTCTTCAATATCGAATAAAAATTTGAAACTCTTTATTTCATTATCCTCTTTTTAACATCCATTCTTCAGCAAGGCTTCTTATACAATGAGTGGTGAAAGCTCTTGGTTTTGCACAAAGCAATCCCAGTTCACACCTGCTGACCTACTGTTTCCGATGCAGTAAGTTCCCCCTTTCACTCTCCAAAGTGTCCTCACCTGTACATTAAATTATATGATCACCTATTTAGATCCCAATGTGCAAATATGTAATTTCTGAAAATAGGCAAATTGCTTCAGTGTTTTGTTTGTGATCATTTGTCTTTAAAAACTAAAAAAGGAACAACAGTCTGACTTCAATTCTTTCACTTAAAACACATTTTTTCTCCAGGAATTTAACCCACCGTAATTATATTTGGCAAATAATGGGAAGAAAGTTTAAATTCAGTATCCTCTTGAAGCAAGACAACAATCAATTGTCGTTAAGTGCTTTATTGTTGCAAAGCACATTTAAATATGCACTATATTTTTCCTTTTTGAAAACTATCATCCAAATTAGAATGATGCAAAAAAAATCACATACATCTGATCTTTCATTAAATGTTATGTTAATATTTAAACATGGTTCCCTCCCCCACAATATTCTGGGGAAAAATTTTCTCTAAAAAATATAATGAGGCCGCACCATGAAGTTGTGACTCTGCAGATTCTGGGAAGCTATCCAGTTTGCGCATCCTTGTCTCTGCAACCTCACCCATGCTGGGAACTGGAGAGCTTGTCTCCCGCACAGTAAAGAGACAACCTGAAATAAAGTAGTCCTCTATCAAACCTTCCCGAAGAGCAGCCAGAAGGCGTGGGCTTTCGGCTACCCTGTGCGTGCTCTCCAACAGGTTTAACAGGAGTAAGGTCCCTTTCATTCCTATTTGCATAAAAAGGCAGGCCAGCACTCCACTAGATGTCCTTGACATTGGTTCCCCTCTAGCGGATCTGCTGTAGGGGCAGCAGCCATGCCCAGCTTGTCACCAAACCCCCATTCCTATCTGCCCTGCACACACCTCTACACACAGTGAGATCTTAGAGCTCTGACAAAGCACAAGGAGAAGTCACTCTGCCCTAATGTACCCTGTCACAACAAGTAAGCCAACCCAGTGTTGGCAAAGCAAGCTCTCAATTAAACAGATTATGCACCATACAAAACACATCTTCTAGTGAATCACAGCAGGAAAATCCCAGAGAAAGTACAAGGGAATGATAGTGCAGGTCTTGATTTACAAACTCCATCAGATCTGCCTAAATGTCAAGTGAATTGATAAAAAGAAACACCCCCACTTGACCATTTCCATAAACTAAAATGTTAAAAAAAATAATAAACTTGAATGACAGACTACTCAAAGCAGAAACTGTGTTATTTCATTTTGTTTTGGTTCCTAAGAGACTAACAAAGCTAAATTATTGGGTTTTTTTTAAAGGATGGTCTTAGAAATTCATAGCAGAAACAAAATTTATCAGTTTAAGAGAGGATTTTTCTTCATTGTTCTAATTTTTCATCTTCCATGTGTATCAGTAGTCTCTGAAGAATTCAAGCAAAATAAAAACCCTCCCTGGTCACCCACATTTCCCCTGTGAACACACAAATAGCAGATGCACACACCCGCCCTTCACACTCCTGCTGCATCTTCCTGAAAATCCAGCTCTGGAACGGCAGTGGCTGGGTTCGAATCCAGCTTTGCCACTGAACAGCTGGGACTCTGACAAGTCACTTATCCTGTTCTCTGGTTCTTTTGTGTGTAAAATGCCAATAACAAGGCTGGGTGTGGTGGTTCAGCCTGTAAATCCAGCACTGTGGGAGGCTGAGGTGGGCGGATCACCTGAGGTAAGGAGTTCAAGACCAGCCTGACCAACATGGAGAAAGCCCATCTCTACTAAAAATACAAAATTGGCTGGGAGTGGTTGTGCATGCCTGTAATCCCAGCTACTTGGGAGGCTGAGGCAGGAGAATTGCTTGAACCTGGGAGGCGGAGGTTGCAGTGA
>CAUYLG010049997.1:0-22097 GCA_963573385.1 Cacajao melanocephalus | reverse complement strand
TGAAACTGAACAGTTGGCAAAAATTGTTCCAAAAGAAATCCCCAGGAATGCTTCACTGGCAAAGGATGCCAAACACACACTCTAGGCAGGTGTTGAACAATGAGAACACATGGACACAGGGAGGGGAGCATCACACACTGGGGTCTGTTGGGGGGGAACCAGGAGGGACAGCGGGGGGTGGGGAGTTGGGGAGGGATAACATGGGGAGAAATGGCAGATATAGGTGATGGGGAGGAAGGCAGCAAACCACATTGCCATGTGTGTACCTATGCAACAATCCTGCATGTTCTTCACGTGTACCCCAAAACCTAAAACACGATAAAATATTTATTTTTAAAAAAATACCTACAAACACTTCCTGAGGACAGAAAAAGGAGAACATTTACGAATCACCTTACGAGGTTAGCCTTACCAGGTAGCAAAACTTAGCAAATGTATGAGAAGGAAAATGATAAGACTATTTCATGACCCCAGATGAAAAATAAAACCTGTACAAATAATTGTAAAATTCATTCATTACATGTAAACAGAATCAAACAACTGACCAAGAGAATTATCCCCAAAATGCAAAGTGAGTTTAATATTAGAAATTTCATCTGTATGAGGACCCACACTATTAGATTAGAGGAGCAAAGAAAAATGATCACTTCAATATATACATAAAATCATGTGATAAAATTCCAACACATATTTATGATTAAAATTCTTAGTAAAGACACACTAGAATGAAATTATCTAACCCTGATTTTAAAAATCTGTAAGATGTCAACAATAAGATTATATTAAAGGTTAAATATTGAAAGCTTTTACTTGAGAATAGATATAAATAAAAATGTCACTATTATCACCTCTATTCCTCAGGCTTTAGGAGTATCTAAGTTGTATAGTAAGAAAAGAAAAGAAAATGTGTAACAATTGGGGGAAAATAGTACTTTAAAAAATCACTGGCAGATTATATAATTTTTAACAAAAAAATACTATTATTGGTTAAATTATTAAGAGAGATTTTCAAGGTTGATAAAATTTAAACCAGTGTAGAAATTATTCAGATTTCTATAAGCCAAACATAGTTTTAAGAATGCAATTTTTAATAATAAAATTATTTAAATTGCATAAAAATATAAAAATCTGGAAATTAATACATAATTGAAATACATAAAACCTCTAAGAGAAATGATGTTATAAATTAATTCAAATGTGATTGAAGCATTTTTCATAAAAGTGAATGTTCAGTAAATTGAAATAAAAGCTGTTATCTATATGAACAGAAGAGTTCAATAAATTGAAATCAAAACTGTTATCTATATTCTATTCATATAGACAAAAATACTGGGAAAACAGAAGCAAGTATAACAGCAGAGTAGAAAGGAGCATTGAAATGAAACAGAGGAAAATTATTTAAATGTAAGTAAATACTAAGTAGGGTATAGAAAATGAAGAAGAGAGCATTAAAACATAAAATATGGAGGATACAACTGAATTCTCAGACTTACGTGAAAATTTCAAGTAGTTACTAAAAAGTCAAAATACAATAATGTGTGATACAGTTTTAAATTAAGATGAAGTTGATTAAAGACAATGGAGATTGAGAGAGGAGAATGAGAAATGAAAGAATAAGAGAAAGAAAGAATAAAGTGAAAATAACATCAGAAAAGAAGTGAAAATGGGAGAAAAGGAAAACAGTGACAATGAAAACAAGAAAGGAGAAAATACAGGTACATCATAACAGAAAAAATGTTGGAAATGCAGCTGGGTGTGGTGGCTCACGCCTGTAATCCTAGCACTTTGGGAGGCTGAAACAGGTGGATCATGAGGTCAGGAGTTCGAGCCCAGCCTGGCCAACATGGTGAAACCCTGTCTCTACAAAAAACACAAAAAATTAGCCTGGCATGGTGGTGGGTGCCTGTAGTTCCAGGTACTCAAGAGGCTGAGGCAGTAGCGTCACAAGAAACCGGGAGGCAGAGGTTGCAGTGAGCCGAGATTGCGCCACTGCACTCCAGCTTAGGCGACAGAGCAAGACTCAACCTCAAATAAATACATCTTTTTAAAACGAAAGAAATGCAAATCTGAAAGAAATGGTCTCTGTAAGGCCCAATTCTGTAAGGAAGCATAGAATGGGAAATGGAATATTGAAAAGGTCTTCATACCTCTCGCTCCTTCCCAAGGCTGAGTGTTGCTGAATCTTTAATAAAGGCAATTGGCTTCCGTAGATAGCAAGGTATCTTGGAAAGGCTGGGTCTGACCCATAATCACTGTATATCAGGGACGGATGGCAGGACTTCCCCTCCCCATGGACTTCATCACCTTGTCACCCACTGCCTCAGTGACCTTGTTTACCATCCATCATTTTGATGCACCCAGAGGAACAACAAATCTCTCAGAAGCAAAATGATTCTCCTGGGAAATTTACTGGGCTTACTAAGAGAGTGTAAAGTCACCTCTGATGATGTTCAGTTTTCCAAGCTGAACTACATCATAAAGTAAACTTCAGGATCCAGAAAAGTGATCAGAAGTTTCACTCAGCTGATGTTACCACAGGATTTGCTATAACCCAACCACGGGCAGGCATCACTCAGGATTGTAACATTCATCGCTTGCTACAGACTCTCATTTAATTTTTTTTGGCACAATATAAAGATTTGAATGCCTAAAATCTCACTGTTAACTATTTCATAAGTAATGTATCAGACATAAAAATAGCTAAAAGAAGCTGGGTGTGGTGGCAGTCACCTGTAGTCCCAGCTACCCAGGAGGCTGAGGCAGGAGGATCACTTGAGCTCAACAGTTCAAATCTACCCTAGGCAACATAGTAATAAATCCTCTCTCTTAAAGAAGTAGCAAAGGGCGGGCATAGTGGCTCACGCCTGTAATCCCAGCACTTTGGGAGGCCAAGGAGGGTGGATCATGAGGTCAGGAGTTTGAGATCAGCCCAACCAACATGGTGAAACCCTGTCTCTACTAAAGATACAAAAATTAGCCAGGTGTGGTGGCACACACCTGTAATCCCAGCTACTCAGGAGGCTGAGGCAGGAGAATTGCTTGAACTCAGGAGGCAGAGGTTGTAGTTAGCTGAGATCGTGCCATTGCACTCCAGCCTGGGTGACAGAGCAAGACTCCATCTCAAAAAAAAAAAAGTAGCAAAAAGAACAGATATTTATTGTAACAGCACTTAATTAATAGAGTATTATCAGTATCTTTGAGAACCTATGTGTGCTTCTATAAATTACTATGTTCCCATTTTTCTTCAGGTTAATTATTCTTGAATGTTTTATTTATTATCTCTTAGGTTTTTCTTATAGGTTTAATGCATATATATGTTTTGTTCAATAAATAATGTTTGAGTTTGATTTCTATGGATAGCATTATAATGTAGGTATGCTTCTCAAACTTGGATTGTTTTATCCTCAAAAGTATTTTTGTGGAATTCAGGAAGCTTAATCTTGTAGGTGTAGTTAATTCTCTTTTCTAGCTGCACTGTATTCTATTTTATTATTATGCTCTTGTTTTTAATCCTTCTCAAGTTGATAAGTATTAGGCTTTGGCTTATTTTTTATAGTCCGGAACACCAGAACAAGCAGATACAAACACACCGACACACACACCCTGGAACACAGTGCTTTGCATTTTTATAGTGTATAAAAAGGTACAGAATTTCTGCTAGTAAGGTATATGCTATGCAATAAATATTTGTTTCCCTCTAAAATTTGTATGTTGAAGCCCTAGCCCCCAACGTGATTGTATTTGGAGATGGGGGTCATTGAGACATAATCAGAGTTTGATTAGGTCATGGCAATTATGCCTTCGTGATGGAATTAGTGGCCCATCATAGACGAGAAGATATATATAACCTCTCTATATATATTAGAGTAAAACATAGAAAACATAGAGGAAGTGCTTCAGGACATTGGCATATGCAAAGATTTTATGGCTAAGATTTCAAAAGCACAGACAACAAAAACAAATAGACAAATGATTTTATATTAAAATAAAAAATCTTGGCCGGGCGTGGTGGCTCATGCCTGTAATCCTAGCACTTTGGGAGGCCGAGGTGGGTGGATCACCTGAGGTCAGGAGTTCAAGACTAGCCTGGCCATCATGGTGAAACTCCATCTTTATAAAATAAATAAATAAATAAATAAATAAAAATAAAATAAAAAGTCTTCTGTATAGCAAAGGAAACAATCAACAGAATGAAGACACAGAGTCTAGAGGCTTGTAAAAGGGGAGAAAATGTCTTCAAACTATTAATCTGACAAGGTATTAAAATCCAGAATATACAAGAGACTCAAACAACTGAACCACACACACACACACGCGCGCGTGCGCACATATGATCCCATTGAAAACTAGACAAAGGATCTTAGCAGACATTTCTCAAAAGAAGATATATAAATGCCAACACATATTTGAAAAAATGCCCAACAACAATAATCATCAAGGAAATGCAAATCAAAACCACAATGACACATCATCTCATTCCCAGTTAGAATGGCTATTATCAAAAAGTCAAAAACTAAGAAATGCTAGTGACAACGCAAAGAAAAAGGAACTCTTATATACGGTTGGAAATGTAAATTCGTAGAGCTTATATGGTTTAGATGTTTGTTCCCTCCAAATCTCATGCTGAAATGTAGTCCCCCGTGGTGGAGGCGGGGCTTGGTGGGAGTTGTTTGCCTAATGAGAGTGGACCCCTCATGAATGACTTGATGCCTCCTTGCAGTATTGAATGAGCTCCTGCTCTGAGTTCAGGTGAGAGCTCCTTGTTTAAAAGTGTGGCACATCCCCACTCTCTCTTGCTCCCTCTCTCACCATATGACATGCTGGCACCCTTTTACCTTCCACTATGACCGTAGAGTTCCTGAGGCTCTCCCTGGAAACATACTCCGGCAACATGCTTCCTGTACAGCCCTTTCTTTACAAATTACCCAGCCTCAGGTATTCCTTTATAGCAATATAAATGGGCTAAAACAATGATGGAAAACAGTATGATGTTTCTCAGAAAACTAAAAATGGAACTGTCGTATAATCCAGCAATTCCACTACCTGGTATTTGTCTAAAGGAAAGGAAATCAGTATATCAAAGGGATACCTGCACCCCCATGTTTATTGCAGCACTCTTCACTATGGTCAAGAACACATTTGCTGAGTGTGTTCTTCAGCAGATGAATGGATAAAGAAAATATGGTGTAGGCCGGGCGCAGTGGCTCACACCTGTAATCCCAGCACTTTGGGAGGCTGAGGTGGGTGGATCACAAGGTCAAGAGATCGAGACCATCTTGACAAACATGGTGAAACCCCATCTCGACTAAAAATACAGAAATTATCTGGGTGTGGTGGCACATGCCTGTAATCTCAGCTATTTGGGAGGCTGAGGAAGGAGAATCGCTTGAACCCAGGAGCGGGAGGTTGCAGTGAGCTGAGATCACACCACTGTACTCCAGCCTGTTGACAGACTGAGACTCTGTCTCATAAAAAAAAAAAAAAAAGAAAAGAAAAGAAAACATGGTGTATAATGGAATACTATTCAGCAGTAAAAAAGAAGGAAATCTTATCATCTGCACAGCAACATGGGGGTTATTGTTAAGCGAAATAAGCCAGGCACAGAAACAAATATCACATGGTTTCACTCAGATATAGGAACTGATAAAGCTGATGTCAAAAAAGTAGATAGTAGAATGGTGGTCGACCACCAGAAGCTTGTAAAGTTACGGGCAGGAAGCGGAAGGAGTGAGGAGGGCAATGAAGAGAGTTTGGTTAATAGGTATAAACATGCAATTAGATAGAAGGAATAAGTTCTTGCATTTGACAGTACAGTAGAGTGACTATAGTTAACAAGAACATATTGTATATTTCAAAATAGCAAGAAGAGCAGATTTGAAATGTTCCCAACACACACACACAAGGATAAATGTTTGAGGGGATGGATATTTTAAATACCCCAATTTGATCAGTACACATTATATGCATGTGTCAAAATTTCACCTGTACCCCATACATATGTACAATGATGTATCAATAAAAAATTATTTTAAAAACACAAAATATATGGCAAAAACAAATCAAAATATAATAGTAATTGCAGAGACACCTACATTACTCTGCCAGTTAATGTACAATGTCAGTTGGATTTGAAAAAATGATTATATTTTATTTACCCTGAAATAGAAAGACACAAGGCTGCAGAAACATGTCATTATGAAATAAAAGGAAACTTTTTAAATATGCAAATATATGGATTCTTTAGTACTAAAGCCAAAATGACTGTGGCTCTCTAAATATTCCCTACATGCCTTTTAAAATAAATACATTGTCATTATGGATACTGGTACATGAGAAAGTGTTGTTATAGTGTAAAAATAGTTAATAATAAAATGTTATAATAATAGTAACTAGTATATCAGTTCTCATCTGCAAGCAAGACATGATAATATCAATCTAATATCATAATTAGTATGCAAATAAATTGAAGTCACTATCACTAGAGCTATATATGAGGAAAAAGCATGAGAAGCATTAAGCCGTGACATCCAGATCTTAATCACTGTCAAATTTGGGTTGTTTTTATTGTTCTTTTACATATACAAATACCTGAGGCTGCTTGACAAAGTTATAAATATTTTGCAATGATAGTAAGAGATCATGTATATATGTATATATATATATATCCATCTCACTTAAAACTTAGTTTCCTTCTGATAAAGTATTACAAGCACAATCTTAAATTGTTAATATCAATAAACATTAATATAAATTTATTATAGAAAATTTAAAAAATGAACATGAGGTACAATATTGATAGTAGTAAAGAGTAATGAATTCAGTGTGTATATTTTAAACTTTAGCAGAATCACTATATAGATTTGCCAAAAATATAATAGACAAAATAAAATACTGAGAACCTTTCAAATAAACCAAACCAGACTCTCGAAAACTTAAAACCATTTAAGTCCCTATATCCTTTTCTTTTTATAAAGTAGTTTTGATATTACCTCTCTCTATATAAAAACTCCACTAGAAAAATGTTGTGTATTTTGTAGTCTCAACCATAGAGTATGCCTAAAAAACTCATGAGGAGAATGGTCTATTATATTTGCTCAGATATCAGCCATTTCCTTTGTTCTTCCTTTATTTCTGATTATTTAAGTTTCCTCTGCTACGTTTCTCTATCTGAATAAATTTCATTACCCATTCTTTTACAGCATATCTTCCTGTTGTAGAGTCTTTCAGTTTTTCTTCATCTGACAATGTCTTCATCTCACTTCACTCCTGAAGGATACTTTTGCCGGATGTAATATTTTGAATTGACAGGTCCTTTCTTTCAGCCTCTTCCTCCTGGCTTCCATGGTTCCTAATGAGAAACGTGTAGTGGTTCCATTTATTGTTTCCCTATAGATAGGGTTTCTGGCTTGCTTCACTATTTTTTTCTTTGTCTTTCGTTCTCAGCAATTGGACTGTGACCTGTCTGGGTATGAATTTCCTTGGGTGTATCCTATTTGGTGTTCACTCATTTTTGTTTTTGTTTTTGTTTTTTGTTTTTGAGATGGAGTCTCGCTCTGTCGCCTAGGCTGGAGTGCAGTGGTGCAATCTCAGCTCGCTGCAACCTCTGCCTCCCAGGTTCAAGCGATTCTCCTGTCTCAGCCTCCTGAGCAGCTGGGATTACAGGCACGCACCACCACAACTGGCTAATTTTTGTATTTTTAGTAGAGACGGGGTTTCACCATGTTGGACAGACTGGTCTCGAACTCCTGACCTCAGGTGATCCGCCCGCCCCAGCCTCCCTAGGTGCTAGGATTACAGGTGTGAGCCACCACTCCTGGCCCACTCAGTTTTTTAACTTTGTAAGTTCGTGTCTTTTACCAACCATTATTTCCTCAAATATTTATCCAGGCCTCCATTTCTTTCTCTTCCTCCTCTGGCACTCTGATGGCAGGAATGTTAGACTTTTGTCCCACGATCTTTGAGGCTCTGTTCATTTTTTTTCAGTCCATTTTGAGTTTGTTGTTCCAATTGGGTAATTTCTGTTAATCTGTCTTCAAGTTCTCTGACTCATCTGTCGTCTGTACTCTTCTAATCAGTTCACTCACTGAATTTTTATTTTTGGTTATTGTATTTATTAATTCTAAAATTTCCCATATTTTTATTATTTCTATTTCTTGGCTTACATTCTATTTCCATATATGTACAAGAGTGTTCGCGATTATTTGAGTAATTTCATACCCTCTTTTTTAAAGCCTTTGTAGACAATTCCAACATCTGTGTCATCCCATGGTTTGGTGCCCACCGATTGCTGCTCCTCATAGAAGTGGTTATTTTTGTGGCTTGTCCTTGTATCTGAGTAATTTGTTATTTTCCTCCTGGACACTTGAATGTTGTGTTATGATATTCTGGGTCTTGCTTATATCCAATGGAGAATGTGGTTTTGTTTGTTTGTTTACATTTTCTGTGAATTCGGTTCTCAATATCAGTTCACTATTCAAAGGCTGACCGGTGCTATTCAGATAGATCCTACATATGTGCCCATGAGATTGGGCAAAGGTCTACCCATTAGCTTAGTTCTCAAACTCATTAGTATACTAATGCGGACCAGAATCATGCCTGTATAGGTAGGGACTGATAACAGGAGATCACAAATGTCTTGATGTGTTTTTAATTTGGACCTCCTCTTCCTCTGTTGTTATGGCGGAGGAATGGTATTTTGTGACCTTCTATATCCTAAGTTGAAGCAGCAGCAAAGTTTTACATTTGAAGCTAGAACGATATCATTTTACAAAAAAAATAAGGAAATGTCTTAATGATGCTTTAAAAGAAGACAAAAGGCCGGGCATGGTGGCTCACACCTGTAATCCTAGCACTTTGGGAGGCCGAGATAGGCAGATTGCCTGAGCTCAGGAGTTCAAGACCAGCCTGGGCAACATGGTAAAACCCCGTCTCTACTAAAATATAAAAAATCAGCCAGGCATGGTGGCAGTCGCCTGTACTCCCAGATACTCAGGAGCTGAGGTTCAAGAATTACTTGAACTTGGGAGGCAGATGTTGCAGTGACATGAGATCGTGCCACTGCACTCCAGCCTGGGCAACAAAGCAAAATTCTATCTCAAGATAAATAACTAAATGAATAAATACAAAAGCACAAATGATGAAAGGTTATACTGATAAATTGAGTGTATAAAGGTAAAAAAGAGAAGAGGGATCAAATAGAAATCACAAACAAAAAGATGTAAATAGCAGATGATAGTTTAACATACAACAAAGTATTTATCACCAGTACACAAACTCTTTGTTAAAAATTAGCAAACGTTTTATGATTTCACAGAACATGAACCTGAAAAGACAATAAACCAATTTAAAAATTTCAACTTCTAGTAATTGGGTATTTTGTGTTAAAACCATTTTACATTCAACAAAGTGCAAAATATTTGAATCCCTAATATTTCACATTAATGAGTGTGTGGAGCACAAAAAATATTTAAGTACCATTACTTGTTATGTATATGTCCTCTTGGAAAATAATCTGAAGTCATATACTAAAATTAAAGATACATATGCCTTAATGCCCATAATTCTTTAGTTTTATGATTTATTTATTATTTTTATTTTTGAGATGGAATCTTGCTCTGTCACCCAGGCTGGAGTGCAGCGGTGTGATCTTGGCTCACTGCCACCTCTGCCACCTCTGCCCCCCAGGTTCAAGCAATTCTCCTGCCTCAGCCTCCCGAGTAGCTGGGACTACAGGCGCACGCCCTCATGCCCAGCTAATTTTTTGTATTTTTAGTAGAGACAGGGTTTCACCATGTTGGCCAGGATGGTCTTGATCTCTTGACCTTGTGATTCACCCGCCTCGGCCTCCCAAAGTCCTGGGATTACAGGCGTGAGCCACCAGCCCAGCCCAATTCTTTAATTTTTAATATGCTCCTTAAACAAATCCAAGTAACTGTTCTCCAGTATACACACAGAGATCCATTTATTGTGGAACCCCAGGCCATGGAAAATCAGTAGAAATAATACAATATTTGTCAGCTGATCAAAAGATGACAATTTCTGGTCTATTAATAACATGGAATACAATGCAGTGGAAAAAATGAATTAACTCCAGCTTCAACTTTAAGCTTCTATAATTCGAAAAGAATATCTTTCAGGATAAAAATCCTATAGTGACAATAATTTTTATAATAAATAGTTTTAAATTCTACATATTATGATGTTTTGACATATTAAAAGAACTTTCTGGGCTGGGTATGGTGGTTCACTCCTGTAATCCCAGCACTTTGGGATGCCGAGGTGGAGGGTCACCTGAGGTCAGGTGTTTGAGACCAGCTCGGCCAACATGACAAAACCCGGTCTCTACTAAAAATACAAAAAGTAGCCGGGTGTGGTGGTGGGTGCCTGTAATCCCAGCTACTCTGTAGGCCGAGGCAGGAGGATTGCTGGAACCTGGGAGACGGAGGTTGCTGTAGGCTGAGATGACACTGCACTCTAGCCTGAGTGACGAGCAAAACTGTCAAAAAAAAAAAAAAAAAAAAAGAACTTTCTGGGTAGGGAGAGACTATCCCTAATGGACAGTGAAATTCTTTCTTAAAGATAGGAAAGGGCTCAGCTGGGAGCATGTCTCTGATATGCACAGTAACCATTCCAGATTCTTTTCTCCTCTCTCTGCCTAGTACACCCCAGGTGGCACTAGTCCTCTGACTGATGTCTCTAGGACTTTTAAGTAGAATAATCTTTGTTTTCCTGAACCTCTCCTCTGTCTCCTCTTGTGGCAGCATCTGACCATCACGTAAAGAAATAAAATAGAATGTATACATTATAATGATATTAATACAAGGTAAAAAATCAATAAAAACTCAAATATTAAATGTTTCCATGTACTTTTTCAAATGGTAAATATTTTTAAAAATCAGAATTACACAGGCATTAAATCTAAAAATAAAGAACAGTAAATAAAATATTGTTTTAGGAATGTTAACCCTGGGGAAAAGAAGAAATATATTAAGAGCACACATTTTTAGGTGTACAGAGTTATTGGCATTATTCTATACTTCAGCTGTGTTGTATATGAATATATGGTCTTATTTTCTACTACATTGCATCATATATATATATACATTTTTTTTTTTTAGATGGAGTCTCACTCTGTCGCCCAGACTGGAGTGTAGTGGCGCAATCTCAGCTCACTGCAACCTCTGCCTCCCATGTTCAAGTGATTCTCCTGCCTCAGCCTCCTGAGCAGCTGGGGCTATAGGCATGTACCACCACGCCCAGCTAACTTTGTATTTTTAGTGGAGACGGGGTTTCTCCATGTTGGTCAGGCTGGTCTCAAACTCCCGACCTCAGGTGATCTGACAGCCTTGGCCTCCCAAAGTGTTGGGATTACAGGCGTGAGCCACCGCGCCCAGCGCTGCATCATATATATTAGGTAGAACATATTCATGAATAAATTTCGTGGGGCAATTTCAACCTTTATATTGTGAACAATTTTAAACATTTTAAAACAACAAAAAGATTTTATAGAAAACCATGTGTGTTACAATCCTTAGTGATACCTGTGATAGTTCAGTTACAATAAAACTAAATACAGTGCACCATGCTTGTGCCTTGTGCGGCATAGAGGAAGCCAAAACACACCATAAAAGCAACAAGCACTGTAGGCTCCTGTGACAAAAGAAAACATGTTCCTTGGGGTTCTGCTCAGTGGTTTGATCATATCCAGGGCTATGGTAATTTCTACCAGCTGAGTGAAAAGTAACCTTTAATGACTTTCTAGAGCCTGAAGTTTACTTTCTGATGAAGTTCACTTTGAGAAAGCACATTCTCACATGGGGACTTTGCACTCTGTTAATAAACTTAATACATTTGCCAGAAGAGTCATTTTGCTTCTAGGAGAGAGATTTGTTGCTCCTCTGGGTGCATGAAAATGATGGACAATAAACAAGGTTGGTGAGGCAGCAGATGACAAGGTGATTGATGTCCATGGGGAGGTGAAGTCCTACCATCCATCCCTGATATATAGTCATTGCAGGTCAGACCCAGCCTTTTCAAAGTGCCTCACTGTCCTGGGGAAGCCGACTGCCTTTTGTAAGGATTCTGCAACACTCAGCTTTGGCAATGAGAGGGAGGTATGAAGATCCTTCCAATAGTCCCATTCCTTACTCTGTGCTTCCTTACAGAGACTTCAGTTTGTTTTTAGATGTATTTTTCTACCATTTTGTTTCTGTTATTATATGCCTATATTTTTCTTTCCTATTTTAATTGATGTATGTATTCTCATTTGCTCCATATGTTTTCACATTCTTCATTCTTTCATTTCTATTGTAATTTAATATCTCCTACATAATTATCGAAGTACAAGGTGTATCTATTGAAGTAATTATGTATTTTCTCTTTAAACTACCACTGTAGTTAATCACAGGATGAAGTTGACAATATTAAACTTTCCTTGTATCTTTGAATAATTCTCTCGGTTATTGCTTGAATCTCTTTACATAGTATGGACTTCACTTTTACAATGATTTTCTTTGGCTTGTTTTTCAACTGATTTATGAAATACATAGACTTGTCAGATTTTTCATACAGTCTTTATTATGTTTTGCTATGAAGGTTGTACTAATCTTATGATTCATAGAATGCTCTTTTCTCCATCTTTAGAGAGTTTGTAGATATATTTTGTATCTACTGTATTTGCCATACTTCACCCTTGAAGCATTCCTTTGGATTATTTATGGAGCATTTTTTGCCCACTTATCAATGTCCCCTAGGAGAGCATTGCACATGTATTGACTTTCTACAATTCTCGTATCTTTTATGGTAAGTTAAGTCCACTAGGAATTTGCCCATGTCTCCTAACCTTCTTGATTTATTGGTACAATTAATCACGATGTTGCCATTTGAAAACTACTTACAGCTCATCTGTTGCTCTCTCTTCAGCATTTTAATCCTGATACTCTGTGTGCTTTTCTGTTGGTTGGTGGTATAGTCTTTCTGGAGGTTTCCTCATTTTAGTTTTTTTGCCATGAGCTGACTTTTGACTGATTTTTTCCTTTCTAATTTGAGTTGTTTTGTCTTCATATCCTTTTATCTGTATTGTTAGAGACAGAATGCTTGTTCCTAGGTATAGCAAGGAAAAATTCGCATTCAGACAAAAAGTTCTCTCAGTAAGGCAATTTTACTTTCTGCAGAAAGGGTGCTCCTGTTAGCCATCTTGCACACGAGAGTACAATGAACAAAGGAAAAGCAGGCATATTTATTCTTTACGCATAGGGTCCTTACTGCTGTGTCTGATCTCTGCTGGTTGGAGCCAGACCTCACAACCTAAACTGAACCAGATTGGCTAACAACTTAAAATTTTTCTAAATTGGTATAGACAACGAAGAATAAAGGAAAAGAACAACTCTAAATAAGGAAGGAGCATAAACTGTGAGTTGGGACATGCCTGTGAACACGTCCAGCACAAATATCTTGGTTAAAGTGCAAGGACATAGAATGTACTTATTCCTTGATGTCTAATAGCTACATAGGATAGGTCTTAACAAAGAGTTATTAGCAAAAAGCAAGAAGGCTTTGAAGAAAGTTAGTCTTTAAAATAAACTATTATTTCTAACATTTATTGTTATTATTCTTTAACAAGAAGGGAAACTTTGAAGAGGAACTGTTTACTTTCTACACATATCAATTTCCACTCCCCCTTTTTGGAGGCTCACTTTGTGATCTGTTTTCTAGTTAATGTTTTCTTCCAAGGTTCTTATCTAGTGTTCATGTTTATTTCCCCAATGGACATTCCAAACTGCATTTTCCTAACAGAGTTTTTTTTTCACTATGTGGTTGCTAAGAAGTGCTTTCATAGCAAAATATTGGCAACTTTTTTCTCATTTACTTATTTTATTTCTAACTAATTGTAATTATATGTAGATAATTGCTCTGTTAAATTAAACTTTTGAAATATGTTGACACTTACATCGATATCTGTTGTATTTACATTGACTACTTGGCTCACATATGCCTGAGAAGGAAAGATGGGTACTTTATAGCCAGTGAGTGTGTTGTTTTTATAGCAGGTAGATGAAGGTTATGAAATGACTCGATTGAACTTTTTATGTTCTAGCCGACATTTTGTCTGCGGGTTCTGTTAATCACTAAAAGACTGATTAAAATCTCACACTAAAATAGTGCATTCTCCTATATCTTCTTATAATTCTGTGTTTTTACATTATATATATTGATGCTATGTGTATTTGTATACATGCATTAAGAACTTTTACTGCTATTGAAATGTCCTTGCTAATATCCAGTAATTCTGTTCCCTTAATCTTTATTTTGTTTGATTTTATTAAATGGGCATTAGCTTTCTGTTGGTGAGTTTGTACAGAATTGTCAGGCTCCCTTTATAATTTTGAAACTTTTTCTATCTGTTTTTGAGTGTGTATTATTTAAAATACATGCAGTTGTTTTGAAACCTAGTTTCTCAGACACTTTTACAGTCCTCCAGATTTCTTTTGATTTGCATTTGAATAATATATCTATTTTACATTCTATTACTTTTTTTTTCTTTTTTTTTGAGATGGAGTCTCTGTTACCCAGGCTGGAGTGCAGTGGCGCAATCTTGGCTCACTACAACCTCCAACTCCCTGGTTCAAGCGATCCTCCTGCCTCAGCCTCCCAAGTAGCTGGGACTCCAGGCCCAAGCCACCAAGCCCAGCTAATTCTGGTATTTTTAGTAGAGATGGGGTTTCACCATGTTGGCCAGGATGGTCTCAATCTCTTGACCTCGTGATCTGCCTGCCTTGGCCTCTCAAAATGCTGGGATTATAGGCATCAGCCATCACGCCCAGCCATATTCTATTACTTTTGACCTACATGTGTCTTTGTATTTAAAATATGAATCTATTAGATGGCACATACTTGTGATGTCGTATTTTTCAGTCTTGCATTTTCTGCCTTTTGCTTACGTCCATTTTCTTTTTTAAATGTTTCCGCAGCTTTATGGAGTATCATTGACAAATGAAAAACTATATGTTTAAAGTGTACAATGTGATGATTTGATATGTGATGTGAAATAATTACCACAATCAAGTTAATTGACATTTGTATCACCTCACATAATTACCCTTGTGTTTGTATATGGTGAGAGCCCATAAGATCTATTTCGTTTGAAAATTTCAATTATACATCACAGTATTATAAACTGTGGTCACCGTATATGACATTAGATTTCCAGAACTAATTCATCTTATAACTGAAAGTTGACTAGTAGCTCCCCACCTTCTCAGCCCTCAGCCCCTGTCAACTACCATTTTACTGTTTCTCAGAATTTGACATTTTCAGATTCCACATGTAAGTGATATCACAGAGCATCTGCATTCTCTGTCTGGCTTATTTTATTTAACATGATGTCCTCCAGGTTATTCCACGTGTCACAAATGGCAGGATTTCCTTCTCTTTAATGGTTGAATAATATTCCGTTGTGTATGTACATATGATCTCTCTATCTTCCCCGCTGCCCCCAACATTTTCTTTCTTTTTTTTCAATCTTTTTTTTTTTTTTTAAGCAGAGTCTTGCTCTTGTCACCCAGGCTGGAGTGCAGTGGTGTGATCTCGGCTCACTGCAACCTCCACCTCCTGGGTTCGAGCGATTTTCCTGCCTCAGCCTCCCGAGTTCCTGGGATTACAGGTGCCCACCACCATCCCCGGCTAATTTTTGTATTTTTAGTAGAGACGGGGTTTCACCGTATTGGCCAGGAGGCCTCAATCTCTTGACCTCACCACCCACATTTTCTCCATCCATTTGCTTATGATTGGACACTTAAGTTATTTCCATATCTTGGCTATTATACATAATGCGGCAAAAAATAGGAGTACAGACATTTCTTCAAAATACTGATTTTTATTTCCTTTGACCATATACCTAGAGGTAGGATTGCCAGATCATATGGAAAATCTAGTTTTAATTTTCAGAGGAAACTCCATACAGTTTTCCATGATAAGCATTCTAATTTATTTCCTCCCACAGTGTACAAGCATTTCCTTTTATTTACATCCTTGCCAATAGTTATTATCTCCACTATTTTTAATAATTATCACCCACAGGTGTGAGGTGACATCTCATAATTTTTTATTTTTTTATTTTTTGGCCAGGGTGGTCTCAATCTCTTCACCTTGTGATCCACCTGCCTTGGCCTTCCAAAGTGCTGGGATTTACAGGCATGAGCCACTGCGCCTAGCCCTGCCTCTTATGTTTTTGTAAGCTCTACTACCCATACTAACTCTCTACTCCTAAAAGTGTATGGCCACTCTATTTTCTTGACTAATTTTGGCTGATATCATACTACCCTAGTTATTTTAACTTCTTTCCATGCTGATTTCACCTATGGACAACTTGTTGCTGTATTTTTGTTTCTGTCTTTCTCATAGTTAAAATCATTTGTCCCCGTGTATTTCTATTACTGATCTTGTACTGAAAGCCAAACACCACGCACATGAAGCTGTAAAGGTTCTAGATGATCCAATCTTTCATTGCAGTTGTTTGCATTTTCCTCTGCAAGGCACTGAGTGGGGCTGCTACCATTTCTGTAATCATGAGCTGTGCAGAGTTGATGCTGTTTATGTTCTGATGAAAGCTCGGTATGTTTTCCAGGACCACTCACCCTTAAATGAAAGAAATCTGAACTCCATGATGCTGAATTGAGCTCTGTGACTTGAGTAGGGTGATTACACTGAAAATGTTTGGATCGCATGTGGAGCAGGCAGAGAAGAGGACTGAAGAAAGGATTCTGATTAGTAGCAAGGAGTGAGAGGGGGGCCACTCCTTACTGAACTGAGCAAGAGAGGAATGGGCAAGGAGCTTGAAGGTGAACTTGCGTTTCACATATGTAACATAAGATCCATTTCAAAATCAAGACTACGGTCAACATTGTCAACCCTGTCCAGTATCACAACTGCAAACAAGACAGACTAATAAATCCTGCATTACAAAGTTGTTAGAAGGAACAAAAGGAGATGATGGAGGAATAACAGTCTCATATTTTAAGTATTCAGTAAGTATTTTGGATTTTCCTTCCTCTCACTAGATAACGAGAATACCAATGTTGTCATAGAGTTGGATGCCAGAGTAGAGTTTTGTTGAAGAGAGATAATATAAATTGGTAACATCAGGCTATTCTTACGGACATTGTCAGCATAAAGGAGGCATATGAATAATTTGCTAGTTATCTATTTAGAAAAGAAGGATTATGTTTGCGGTGATAGAAACAACTGAACGAGTGAAAGAATGCATTGCTGAGAGAATAATGGTAACCAACTCCACGCTCCAATAAATACACATGCAGTGATACCTTTTGAATATAAATGTCAACCTTAACAAATGTCAGATAATTCCTGTTCTAACTGTATTTCTGATTTGACTAATTCTGTTTCCATGACAACCATCCAGATAGGTTCAGGCCAAAATATGGATGTTACTTATCTTGTATTCAGACAGATACGTGGACTCTTTGTTAAACTGGATTTATCAGCCATAGCATGAGTGCCACTCAGGTCCAGAAAATTCCTTGTTATGGGGTTGTCCTGTGCTTCGGGGATATTGAGCAGGATCCTTGGCTTGTACCCACTGCATATTAGTAGCTCTGCAGCAAATTGAGAAAACAGCTCATGTCTATGAACACTGCCAGTGGACTCTTACGGAGTGGTGGAGAGAGGCAAAAAGGCTCCATTTGGAAAACTCGGTGTCAGATGAATGCGTACAATGATCATTGTCTTGGAAGGGTTGTGTATGCAGTCAGAACTTTACAAAAGAAGTTCAAATATACATGCCACTCTTTGTGTCTTAGAAATATTATGTTTTGTAGAAAGGAGAGAATGTTGAATATTCTATTCTATGTTGAATAAGTAGAATTCTATGCTATTTGAATTCTATTGAATAGAATTCTACTTCATTAGTAGTAATAAATAATAGAATATTGAAACATAGATTTAGAGATAAAATGCAGTGCAGTGTGACACTGAAGAAAAAATGCCTAAAAACATGTATTTACCTTTCATATAGGCCAGCACGTACTCCTAGGTAATCCATTAGAGTGCTGGGTGTTAGCATTTGAATTCCACCTTTTCATAATATCTACTTCTGTACTGCCACGTTCTCAAGAATCCCTGGAAGTCAGTTTCTGGAAATGCCATATCTATGCCCAAAATATAAAATAATTGAACATTTCAATACCCTACCTTCATACTGAACTGTCAGTCATTACACTCTTCCATAGAACATCTACAACATTATTAAGATAATGTTTGTAAGTGACATAATTCTTGCATTTGTCCTCCTAGCTCAGATTTGTACTGGATTCCTGATGAACTCATTGGTCTTCATGTTTTACATGTACATATTTTTCATTCAGTCTCACTTGTGGAAGCGCATCCATTTTATTTTCATGCACCTGTCGTTGGTCAATGGTTTGACCATCATGTTCACGTTGATACCAGATGTTGCTTCATCCTTTGGAGTAACACATTTTATGAACAACGCTGGCTGTAAAGCAGTTTTGTTTATATACAGAGTTTCCCAGGCTCTTTCCATCTGCACCACCACCCTCCTGAGTATATTTCAAGCCATCACTATTAGCCCTACTCATTCTAAATGGGCCTGGCTTAAACCTAAACTCTCTACCTGCATTTTCCCCTCTTTCTTTTTCTTCTGGGTCATCAACATGCTGATCTACATCAATGTAATTCAAACCGTAGGAGCCAGAAAAAATTTGACTATTTTGGGCCATCGCTATGTTCAGGTCTACTGTCAAAATTTTGGATTTGTCCCTCCAGAGTTCTTTATAGGTGTCATACTGACTCGAGATCTCTTGTTTGTGTTCCTCATGGTCGGGACCAGCATCTACATGGTGAGCCTCCTCCACAGACACCACAGGAGAGCCCAGCAACTGCACAGCCCTGGCCTTTCTTCCCAGCCACCTCCTGAACACAAAGCCACCCACACCATCCTTCTGCTGCTCTGTTGCTTTGTGTTCTTTTATTGCCTAAACAACCTCATGACCCTCTATTTGTTTTATAAACCTGAGAAAAACCCAAGACATGGGATAATTACAGAAATTATTTCTTCATGCTACCCAACTATCTCCCCTTTCGTTCTGATTAAAAATAATAAAATGATCTCCCAATTTATTTCTTCCCATGAATTATCATGATATCTTTCTCATGATAAGGTGAGAATGGTCATTTTTCAAACAGCATTCAGCGGCATCTGTGACACTCTGCATTTTCTTCTGCAACAGGGCATTCTCTGTGAAGATTTACATGAAGAAAACTATCATGTGGTTATTGGGTACTTAAAATGAGGATAATGTG
Organism: Cacajao melanocephalus; assembly: GCA_963573385.1. Taxonomy (NCBI): domain Eukaryota; kingdom Metazoa; phylum Chordata; class Mammalia; order Primates; family Pitheciidae; genus Cacajao; species Cacajao melanocephalus. The sequence goes on along the minus strand of CAUYLG010049997.1, from coordinate 2,759 downwards.
AATTAAGATATGTTGTAAATTCTAAAAAAACTCAAATTTTGAAGTCAATATGAATAAAAGCAGATAAATATCATTAATACTTCTCACATTGATTACATGTTTAAATTATGACACTGCGTTAAATGAATATACTACATATAATTAAAACTAATTCGATCTGTTTGTTTTTGCTCTTTTTTTAATGTAACTACTAGAATATTTAACATTAAATTTGGGGCTTTCCATATATTTTTATTAAACAGCACTTCTCTAAGGGACTTTATTTATTTATTCAACAAATCTATATTGCTCATCAATATTCCAGGCAGTATTTTAGGGGTTGGATGTACATCAGTGACTTTTGACCTTTGTCAAAAAATTATTTCCATTTTAGGTTGTTTTATGTTATCCTGCTTTTCCATGTATCAATTCCTTTATTTTATTATTATTTTTATTGAATTTTTTATTGTATTATTATTTTTTATCGTATGTACCTATGCAACAATCTTGTATGATCTGCACACATACCCCAGGGTTATTTGTAAAAGTCACGGTGACTGGAGATCTTCTGTTCATGTTCCCCATAGTTTGGACCAGCATCTACATGGTGAGCCTCCTCCACAGACACCACAGGAGAGCCCAGCACCTGTGCAGCCCCAGCCTCTCTTCCCAGCCACCTCCTGAACACAGAGCCACCCACACCATCCTTCTGTGGCTCAGTTGCTTTGTGTTCTTTTATTCCCTAAACAACCTCATGACCTTTTATTTGTTTTATAGGCCTGATAAAGACCAGATACCGGAGACGATTAGTGGTATTATTTCATCATGCTACCCAACCCTCCGCCCTTTTGTGCTGATGAAAAATAATAAAATCATTTCCCAACTTATATCTTCCCTTTCAAGATGAGAATTATCATTTCTCAAAGGGTGTTCAGTGGCTGCCCACACTTTCTTCTGCAAAAGAGGAATCTCCATAATGATTTATACAAAGAAAAAAGCTATGTGGATAATGAACACTTGAAGTGATGATAGACTGAATTGTGTTGTACATTTTAAAAACACTCAGATTGTGAAGTTTTACTATGAATACAAGTAGATAAATGTCACGTAAATAATTTTCTCATTGATGATATGTTTGAATTATGATACTTTGGGTCAAAAATATGTTACGTATTATTAAAACTAATTTTGACCAGGCACGATGGTTCATGTCTGTAATCCCAGCACTTTGGGAGGCTGAGGTGGGTGGATGGCTTGAGATCAGGAGTTAGAGACCACGCTGACCAACATGGTGAAACCCCATCTCTACTAAAAATACAAAAATTAGCCAGGCATGGTGTATGCACCTGTAATCCTAGCTAGTCAGATCATGAAGTTTTACTACGAACACAAGTAGATAAATGTCACATAAATAATTTTCTCATTGAAGATATGTTTGAATTATGATACCTTGGGTTAAAAATACGTTACATATTATTAAAACTAATTTTGGCCAGGCACGATGGCTCATGTCTGTAATCCCAGCACTTTGGGAGGCCGAGGTGGGTGGATGGCTTGCGGTCAGGAGTTCGAGACCATGCTGACCAACGTGGTGAAACCCCATCTCTACTAAAAATACAAAAATTAGCCAGGCATGGTGGCATGCACCTGTAATCCTAGCTGAATCGCTTGAACCCAGGAGGCAGAGGTTGCAGCGAGCCAAGATCGTGCCACTACACTCCAGCATGGGCAACAGAGCAAGACTCTGTCTCAGAAATAAAAAATAAAAATAAAAATAAAAATAATTTTATTTGCTTTTTTTGGTCTTTTGAATGCAGTTACTAGAATATTTTAAATTACATTTAGACCTTTCATTATATTTCTAAACTGCTCTGCTCTAAACAACTTTATTTATTCAACAAATATATTTTGCCCATGTCTCATGTTCCAGGGAGTACTTTAGGGATTGGATCTATAATAACGACCTAACAGGGAAACAAAGTAAATAAAAAGATTATATAGAATATTTGTGGCATAGGAAACATACATAAAAATGATAAGAGTGATGAAGAATAATGCTCATTGAGAGAACTGGATGTGGTGGGTGTTTCACTGCTTCCAGCCCTCAGTATTGGAAGGACTGAGAGTTTCTCTATCCTGTCAGTGTCATATGACATCTTTATTATACTGTATATATTTGCCCTCCTTTCCATCATTACTTTGATACAGGAGCTAGAAATTATTTAGGCAGATAGTGAGGGTAAAAGAGTCTTCAGCAGAATTTCCCTTTTAACAAAAGCAGCCCAAAAATAATTTCATTTCTAATAAAGAGCAGCCTGAAAAAAACTGAGCTACAGACATAGATAAGCAAGGTGGAAGCTCGCACGGATGAATGCCTGCAGCTGTGTCAATGTGACTGTTTAATATATTTAAATACCACACTTTTTTATTTTTATAGATTTAGATACTTCATTTAAGTGAGATCTTGCAGTATTTATCCTTCTTTGACCAGCTTTTTTCACTTCAAATAATGTCCTTCAGGTTCATCCATGTGGTTGCATATGGCAGGGCTTCCTTCTTATTAAAATGGAGTAATACTTCATTGGATGTATGTAACTGATTTTCTTTATTCATCATCTATCCTTCTAGGTTTTTCCCCTTTTTTTTTTTTTTTTTTTTTTTTTTTTTTTTTTTTTTTTATATTTTAATTTTATTTGTTTCCATCCGGGGGTGCCCGTGCGTGTTAATTGCACACACAAAAAAATGCCAAAACCAACCAAAAAAAAAAAAAAAAAACACAC